>JBAMHX010030251.1:0-10738 GCA_037177515.1 Pseudomugil tenellus
CACCAGAGCGCATATTCAGGATTCTCACATGAGGAAATATGTCTCATTATGAGTAAAGCTAACGAGCATCTCAGTGAATGTGTCGTCATGCAGAACGTACGGGGTGAGATGTGTTTACAGAAAGGTGATCATGATAAGACAACCCCCACTCCCCAAAGGCCAGAGGCAGACCAGGACCCCTTAGACCAGGACCACCGGCTGCCAACCCCGAGAAGCCTAGCCACCTCCTACTGGGGTAGACCTAAGGTCTAAAGTACAGTGATCTAAATACACAGGAGCTGCTTGACATTGCCACATCACTGGATCCGAGATTCAAGATGGATTACGTCAGTGCAGACAAAAAATCCACCCTCAAGGCCAGACTGACACATGAGATGACTTGCATAACTTCAGTTGTGGTAAAGAAGTTGACATACAATCACACTCAATGATATTTACACATTTTAAATGGTTTGGAAAAACGTGATATTGGACTTTAATGTTAAATTTATATTACATTGTGGTGTGAAATAGAATAACAGTATACTTGTTAATTATATTCTCTATTTTAAAGCAGAGCCCCACCTCAACTGAACCCCCAGCCGCCCCCACCAAGAAGAGGCGAAAGACCTTAGGAAGCTTCCTTAAAGCAGCAAAAGGCAATGAGACACCATCCCAGCCTGAGCAAGATGTTGCCTCTGTACTACAGTCATATCTGCAAGCAACATTGACAGTGAAGTGGATCCCTTGGTCTGGTGGAGGGAACACAAGGAAGAATTTCCAAGACAGTCTGTGCTGGCCAGGAAATACCTCTGCATTCCTGCCACAAGTTCCCCTTCTGAAAGAGTGTTTAGCACAGGGGGGAACATTGTAACATGTTTCTGTTCCTCACTGAAGCCTCAAAATGTTGACCGACTTGTTTTCTTAGCAAAAAAACTTTAAGCAGCTGGTTGCATAAAAAAAGACCATGTTCTCTATTGTGGTCCTGCCACGGTCAATGATCATGTTGTCACATTGAATGTTATATTTTGTTTACATTTCAAGAAACATACCTACCTCTTTCATTATCTTATGCACAGAAAAAATATAGTTCTCAACTGTTATTAAAATTTACGGCAGTAAAGAAAAAATTGACATTTGTTTTTATGTTCAGTGTCAGCTGTCGCCATTTTGATGTGATGTCGCCATTTTGATACGCACAATAAATATTTATATTTGGGAAAAAAATTGTGAAAGAATCGTGATCTCAATTCTTGGCAAAAAAGTTGTGATTTTCATTTTACCCAGAATCTGTTATGGTTTCTGGGTTTTGTTAGTTTTGTTTTGTTATGGTTTCTGGGTTTTGTTAGTTTTGTTTTGTAGACTTCCTTGTTTCCTGTTTTATTTTGTAGTTCCTGGTTTCAGGTGAGGGTTGGACTTTGGCAATGTAGCCGAGGTGTTGAGGGGATCCAGTTTGGTGACCTCAGAATTGAGTCTCTACTTTTTGCAGATAATGTGGTTCTATTGGCTTGATCTTGCCAGGAGTTTCAGCTCATGTTTTAGCAACATCTTGTTTTAGCAGATTAGCAACAGTCTACATAGATTGCTTGCAAAACTCTGGTCAGTTCTTCAAACTATATGCACATTTTACCAGTGACAGTGATCAATATCAGGGAAGGGGCATTTCCTGTTTATTCAAGCAGTTTTTTTATTTTAATAGATGTGTCAGATGCTGCTTGCGATTCCTCTGCCACATCTATCATACAGAATAGAAACTGTAAGTATCCATCTTGTCCATTTCAGACTGAATCTTACACATTCAAATGTTTTTAATTTAGCTGTTGCTTCTTTTTCCCATCTGGCATGAAGATGTATAATCAGCTTTATGCACAGCTGCACTGCCTCCTGAACATTAACAGCTCCTTGTTTCCTGTTTTTCATTACTGGTTAAATTGATCTTTGTCTTTACTTCACCAGAAACGGACGCTGTTGACTTAACATTTTACTCGTCGAAAAACTGGCTCAGAAACCTCTTGGATGGTCTTTTGCCGGAATTAATTACACACGAGCCCATAGTTTCCCACAGTTGACGAAAAAGATGTGAATATGCTGGTTGAGTTCAGTCCGGTTCATTCAAACAAAGTGATGGCGAAGCAGAGAGCCTCAGGCCTGAGACCTGTCCATGAAACAAAATGAAGCAAACAGCTAGCATACAGTGTTGGTAATACCCTCCAAATTTGTACACAGAAGATATGCCATGAACGCACCCAGTCTAATTCTCAGAATAGTATGCCTTTTGAGTTTACCGGATTTACCTGTTAATTAATCACAACTGACAGGTACAGTCTGACCTGTCAACTTACTTAAGCCAATATTCTTGATTGAATTATGATCTCCTTTTCTTTCTGTTCCATGGCTTCTGGCACAAGTACCATCACCTGAGAGCATCAGATGCCAGAGATCAAAAGTCAGCTCACAGAAGCGACTACACACCCATCTTCACTATGTAATGAATGTAAAATCAGTAAACGGCATTGCTGAAAAGTAACCAACAAAAAACCAACAGAAGAAACACTCCACCTGTCTTTTTTTTCTGTCTCAAAAAACTCTTGTTTTGCAACAGTGTTCATTGAACTGGGGTTTTTTAATGACAGATTTTTTTCAAACTCAGCTGTCTGTTAATGAAATGGAGTAAACTGTGATGTTGTTAACAGACTCACAAGAAATGATTAATTCCAGGTTATTTGTTAGTTGTTCAGCTAATTAAGTTTTGTAATTGTGTTTTTATGACTTCTAATTAGTATTTTTCTTGATTTATGTTTCATTTGCTATTCTAAAGCTGATATATCTGTGCTTAAAAGTGTAACAATTTAAAGTAACATTTTGTATCTTTAATATCTCTGTAAATGACATACTGTTTGTGATTTCAATTTTGTTCAGGTGTTAAAATAATATTAAAAAGCCTCTATTGCTTAATGTTCTGAGGATGAGCTTTCATTCACTTTATCTGGTCTGTTTTGACTCAGATCTGACTTTCAGTAGCCACATCAAAGCTTTGACTTAGAAAGCTTTGTACCAACTTGGAAAATTCAACTTTCCCACAGTTGACGAAAAAGTGCTTTATGGCTGTGAAGGGATTGGGAACAGGTGCAGGTGATCTGGGTTAACGAGTCTGGTGGCAGGTGATGGTGATTGGGCTGATAGAGTCCGGAGCAAGGCATGACAGCTGGAGTAAAGCTGAAATAGCAAAACATGTAGAGCAGTGTTCATTGAGAACCAGAGTGCAAAAACATTGCTTTAGATTAACATTTGGATTAACATTTAGATTAAGATTTAGATTAAGATTAGCATTGTTCTTTCACGTTTGACTCTGCCTGGTTAAATACATTTTTCTGCTTTCTTAACACCAAAGAAAAAAAAAACATTACCAATGGCTCTGTCTTTGTAAGAAAGATGTGTTGTTGCTGCTTTAATTTTACACCCTTAACCTGTTTAAAATTCATTCATTTATTTTCTAAATAAATGTCTAAATATGAAAAAATTATTTAATTCTAGGTACACCTATACACGATAAAAATGAAAAAGCAATTAAAACACACTAATGCTCAAGTGATATATGTATTAAGGTCAAAGATCAAGTCATTTGAAACAATTTCAAGCAAATATAAGTCAGCTTTTTTCTGCTCATCCTGGGATGAGGAAAGTCCCACCCTGGGACCCACTGGGAGACAAGAACAGGATGAGTTGAAGAAGGCAGGGATCGTGGCTAAGTTGCAAAGCTGGGGCGCTGGCATTGGAGCATGCGTTAGTGGACAGGACCTGGGCGCTGGCATTGGAGTTTGCAGAGTTTGCATGGTAGGCTCCTGCATTGGTGTGAAGAGCTACTGTGACACTGGCATGGAAAGCTGCTGCGACACACATGGAGAAGCATGTCTCTGGCTTGAAAAAATTACGTGAGGAGCCTGGCGGAGACACAGGTGAGGAACAGCGTGTAGGAGACGCCACTCGAGACATGGACTGTTGATCTGAATGTAACCAGGGAGAAGTGGAGTGTGGTGACACAGATTGTTCCGATGATGGCCACAAAAGCTGAGACAAGATCGAGACATGCCTCATATAACATCTCTGAAATATCCTCTTGTTCCGAGACTTCAGGGTAGTCATTGGTCATTGACACAAATTGTTCGGCTGCTGCCAGCTTTAAATACAAAATTTTTGTTGTTCTGTGAATATCCAAGAATACTGCATACGGGCACTTTACATCTGGTTTGGTGGACTGTCGAGTTGGTGACCTGTAGGATGACGGAGCTGGCAGTGCCAGGGAAGGGAATGCCTGGGGGAGGGCGGGAAGGAGAGATAGATGCGACAATGTCCGACAGAGAATAGTTGGGGAGAGGGAAGTCTGGGCTTTCCTCCTTTGGTTGATGTCCCCATAATCCGATCCCAGAAAAGTAAATGGATGGTAATCCATGATTTTAAATAAATACAGTAGTTTTTAGTGCAATTCACTAGCCCAGTAGGCTATTGAAAACTAACTGCTTGAGTGCTAGCTAAAGCTCAAATGACACAAAAATAACTTATTGAGTTGAAATTATTTGCTGACGTCTTAGTCCCCCCCCCAGTTCAAAAATCCCATCAGTGCCCCTGTATGTGCACATGATATACATAAAACCCTTTTGAAGACACTTCTGAAAACCTAACCTTTGTAAAGAAACAATCATATAAACAGGATTAAATATCTTGCAGAACTTCAGAACCTTTTCCAGCTTTTTCAGTTTATCCAGAGTGGCTGGTGAAAGGTTTCTGCTTGTAGAATGACCGGGTTTTTCTGCTGGAAGCTGCAATATTTGCACTGACTGCACTAGCATAACTTTAACTCTGAAATGTGAATCACTGGACTAGGGAGCATTTATAAATGTTGAAGACGGATGCAAGTTTTGTATGTGTTTAAGCTCCTTATTTGCTTTCAAGAGGAAGCTAAAGGAGCATTTCCGCACTTTGTTGCGATAAATAGAAAGTATACTAACTCTGGAAATTTTTTCTAGCTCTTTGCGAAAATTCCGTATTTATGACATTGGAAACAAAAACACACACAAAAAATCTCTGCTTCTAGTACTGCATGCAACGGATTGAATTCTTGCCGTTGTTTGAATTCTTGCTTGTGCTGTTTTTATTCTCAGATATAAGTTGCTTTGGAGAAAAGCGTTTGCTAAATGACTGTAATGAAATGTTAAACAGAATTTAAAAACAAAACAGTTCCCGTACAGCTTGCGTGCACAGAACCTATCGTGACAGAAGTTGTTCATCACTTACTGTCAGAGGAGGGCTCTGTGCAGCATAGCAGGTGGCAAGGTATTTGAGATGCAAAACAGGTTATGTGGTGAGGTAATTATTTTTAACAGTAATCTTTATAAACTAACTTAGACATGTTCACAGAAAAGCCTTGAAGCTAAACTATACATGTAAAAGACCCATTCCTTGTCCATTTCTGTTTCAGAACCACAACCTTATTTCTGCATCATTTCTTGAAATATACAGACCCTACATGTGTAAATTGTGCCATTAAAAAAATTGTCCTAGTTATTATATAACTACACTTAGTTAATGCTTAATAATTAAATAAATAGGTAGTAGCTTGAGTAGTAAGAATATTTAATTAAATATTTACTTATTATTGCATTAACTAATATATGAACTAACGCTATTTTTTGCACAATATCAGTTTTTAATATATATCTATTTAATCGTAATGTTCACTACCACATATGTCAAAAGACATGTTTGCACTTTTGCTGTTTCTGTATATGGAAAGCCAATTTGGCCTGGTGCATGTGTTATGTGCTCCCCCTGAATGGTGTGTTAGATTTATCTATTTTTTAAGTCTATTATCTTATATATTGCATGTTTCTCTCCTGTTGCTCTTTAACTGTGTGTCACAACAATGAGGGCTTTTCTTATCTTACATCTGCAGGCTAGTGTGGGAAAAAGAAACCACAGCTGAATTAAAAATATATAAAAACATGTATTTCAATGTGGAAGATGCAGTCTGAAATGTCCAAGATGGATATTTACAGTTTCTGTTCTGTGTGATAAATCCGATGTAGGAATCAGAGGCAGCATCTGACACATCTATTAAAATGAATGAAACTGTTTAAGTAAACAGGAAATGTCCCTTCCCTGATATTGATCAATGAAATAGGTGAAATGAGCATATAATTTATTTAGTGTAAATATAATATGCTGAATACAAACTATTATCTATTCACTAAGAAAATAGCTTGTTCATTAATCATAAGAAAGTTCAAATGCTTCCTCAAGCTTGCATTAAGTCAATAATTTTTTTTAAGTTACATATTAACTCATTGATTTATGATTTTCTGTTACATAGAAAGAAGGTAGTGTAGTAAAACTGGTTTTTATACAGATAATAGCATGTCTTAGCGTTAGCCCCTTTAACAGCTACTTAACTTCTATTAATTATATTATTTAGAAAACAAAGCATGGTTTGAAGTTCAGTGCTTTTACTTGTTAATTAATCATAACTGACAGATACAGTCTGATCTGTCAACTTGACAATATTCTTGATTGAATTATTATCTCTTTTTCTTTCCGTTCCATGGCTTCTGGCACAAGTACCATCACCTGAGAGAATCAAGATGCCAGAGATCAAAGTCAGCTTACAGAATTGAGTACACACCCATCTTCACTATGTAATGAATGTAAAATCAAGAAACGGCATTGCTGAAAGGCAACCACCAAAAAACCAAAAGTAGAAACACACTCCACCTGTCTCTTTCTTCTGTCTCAAAGACATCTTGGTTTGCAACAGTGTTCATTGCACTGAGGTTTCTCATGACAGATTTTTTTTCAAACTCAGCTGTCTATTAATAAAATGGAGTAAACTGTGATGTTGTTAACAGACTCACAAGAAATGAATTCTAGATTATTTGTTGGTTGTTCAGCTAATTAAGTTTTGTACTTGTGTTTTTATGACTTTTAATTAGTATTTTCTTTGATTTATGTTTCATTTGCTATTGTAAAGCTGAAATATCTGTAATGAAATGTAAGCGTCATGATTGAAAGTAAAATTTTGTGTAACATTTTGTGTCTTTAATATTTTCAATTTTGTTCAAGTGTTTTATGGTGTTACAATAATATTATAACGCCTATATTGCTTAATGTTCTGAGGATGAGCTTTCTGTTTGGGGAAGATCGCCTTTTAGCTGACTTTTTTTGTGCAGCCCTTTGGAGAAGTTCTGTTTAGATAATGTGCTTTAAAAAGAAAGTGGACTAGATTAGGAGATAAATGTGACATTGTTCTTTCACTTTTGTACTCTACCAGGTAAAATGCATTTCATGTGTTTTCTTTTTTAACTTAAGAGAAAAAAATGAAATCAGAAACAATATAGGAAATGTAGGAAAATTTGTGGACTGTAATTTTTTTGTGAGAAAGATGTGATGTTGCTGGTTCAAATTTACACCGTTAACGTGGATAAAAGGCATACTATTATTTTTATTTTATGTACAATTTAAAAAATATATATATATATATATCATTGTAAGTTCATCTATACACTATAAAAATGAAAAAGCAATTAAACTACGCTAATACTGCAGAGATATTTGTATTAAATTCAAAGAGCAATGTTAAATACATTGTCAAGCAAATATAAGGCTGCTTTTTGTGCTTTTTAGATTATGTACTTAGTTTTGATGTAGCAGAGCAAGGCAAATACCTGTTCAACATGTGAAATTACTTTGTCATACTTTCAAATAGAGACATACGATAGAAAGCCTAGTTGGGTTAGTAGGGAGGAGAGAATTTTAAAAAAACAATTGTAGTTGAAACAATGTTTCAGAAACATGTAGGTCTACATTTTTCAGCCATTTTATATGCGCCTGTGGCAAATAAACATCTTGAAACAAAAGAGTTTCTTGACAGATGTCACGCCCCTTGCAATCCTTGGAGAAGTGAGATTGTTTTTAACGTACTTCTGAGCTTGACTGTCGTTATGGTAAGTGCTTTTTTGAGTCTATAGACTAAACTTCAGTTATTCTATTGTTTTAAATAATTTTAACTAAATTTAATGACTGAGTGTGTGATTTATAATATATTGACATATTTTTAGGGAAACATTTTAAGGCTCCATAATATAAGATTATTGAGCCTATTTATCTTATTTTTGCTGTAACATACATTTTGCCTCATAATAGTACAAACATGTTTAACTGATCTTAAACCCTGCTCTAGGCAACAAACAAGGCAAACTAAGATATTTTGTCCTTGTTCCAGTTTTTTTCACAGAATTTTGTAGCAAATCTTTAAATCTACTTTTGATTAACAATTCACACAATCTCACATGGGTGACAAAACTTTATGTTCACTTAAAATTTATTTTCATACAAGAAACATCAGGTCAGAACACTTAGAAAGGTAAAGCATCAGCTTTGTCTGACATTGAACTTTGATAATGTTAATAGCAAGATGCTATTAAATGTCAAGATTTTTTAAACTATGAAATTTATGTTTGGTGACATTCATTAAGTAGTTTTTACAATTTTCATTGTAAATATATATAACAGGTTCATATATATTTATGACACTAACAAATACTTACAGGCTCAACAGTTGGTCAGTTTGTCAAAATCTTCCTTTTTTTAATTTCAACAAAGTTATTGCTGACTATATTAATGGAAAAA
Source organism: Pseudomugil tenellus (assembly GCA_037177515.1). Classification (NCBI taxonomy): domain Eukaryota; kingdom Metazoa; phylum Chordata; class Actinopteri; order Atheriniformes; family Pseudomugilidae; genus Pseudomugil; species Pseudomugil tenellus. The sequence goes on from JBAMHX010030251.1 coordinate 8,659, forward strand.
GTGGCCTTTTTAAAGTGGCCTCTTTAAAAAGTCATCTGATTTCTGTAATTGCCATATAGCCATACCATATAATCTTACTCCAAAAAAGTATTGATAGGAGAAAATATTTCTATTGTATATATTATTAAACAAAAAATGAATCGATGCTATTTATAATATGATCATAAAAAATAGACTGTTGCCCAGAGTAAGGTAACATTGAATAATAACAAAGAATATCCACTACAGTGAAAAGAATAGTCCTTATTTTTAAATCTCACTTTTAAACATGAAATCAAGAAGAATATTACTTTCTGTAAGTACAATGTATGCGTGTGAAGTATTGGTGCCTTTCTACAAATTTCTATAAAATTTCTGGAACTCTCTAAGGTACATTATCCTTTTGTCCTTGTTGCTGCTCATCTTTTTGCTTCACTTTGCTTTAATATAGAAATAGTTGAGAATGAGGAACATATTTGTAGTAAAGTGAAACAGTGCTAAATTTAATTAAGACGATAGTTTTATTTTGGGGCTTCACGTTCACACAGTGGTTAGTGCTGTGGTCTCAGAAGGTCGCTGATTAAATCCTCAGATCAGGCAATGGTCTTTTTGTGAGAGGTTTGCATGTTCTCCCTGTGTTACTGTGGATTCTCTCCGGGTACTCCGGCTTCCTCCCATAATCCAAAGACATTCACCTTGCGGACAGGCTGTTTGGTGACTCTGCCCATAGGAGTGAGTGTGTATGTTTTTTTGTCTGTGTGTGTTGGCCCCGTTATGGACTGGCTGCCAGTCCATAACAGTCCATTATGTACCCTGCCTCTTGCCCCAATGCCAGCTGAGATTGGCTCGAGACTCCTCGCAACACTGTTAAGGGAATAAGTGGTAGATAATGGATGGGTGGATAGTTTTATTTTGACTTTTCATTAGGGCAACTTTGTTCAATATTATTTTTGATGCTTTGTCTTTGTCTTTATGTTAAGCAAATTGAAAACCACTTAACATTCAACTAACATGCAACATCATTTTGAGGAAATATACGCTATTAGATTTTTGAAGCACTGAATGCATGTCTATATTGTTGGCATATTGAAACTGTTTCATCATATTCTGCGTAAGTCTAATCATTAACCCTGTTTATAATTTACAGATTGCAGACTAAGATTCACAGTTGGGTTTCATATTTTGAATGATAAAGAAGTAATTCATCTAGAAAAAACTCTGGGGGTGTGGTGAATTTTTTTATAACGCTTCGGTTTCAATGTTATTTTAATCTTAAATTTAGAGGCGTGTCCTTTTAAATGATGTCTGTTAGAGTGCTATCACTGGTTACAGCTGCGTACTTCCTGCTCGCTACACTGCGACGGGGCCCTTTTAGCTCTACCTTTTCATCCATTTTGGGATTTTCCGATAATGACGAAGTACCAAGATACGATGGTAGGACCCATCTATTGGCTTCAAATCCGCTCTTCAGGAACCTATGGGTCACATGATGGTATGCACTGCCCATCAATTTATACTGTTTTTAAATCTTAAACCCACAACATCTCGAGTCGAGGTCAGCACCCTCCTGTTACGATGCAGGTAGGTGGTGGACCGAAACGCAGGACAAGCAGGAGGCAGCCAGGATGAGGATTAACTGAGTTTTATTAACACTGACACTATGACTAACAGACAGACAGACAGACTAATTTAATTTAATGATCCCGCAACTAAACCGACAAACCAAGGGACTTAAATACATGGGAACAAACGAGGGACAGGTGAACATAATTCAGACAGGTGAAACTAATGAACGAGACAAGAAGCAAAAAACAGAAACATTGGACAAAACAGGAAGACTACAAAATAAAACAGGAAACCAAACCAACAAAAACTCATCAACCCTAACACCCTCCTATACCCACTGTAGCCGTTGCTGATGGAACATAAAAGATTGAAAACTATTTGACCAGACTGACATGATTAACTCAGGTGTGTCCTTTAATTGATATCACAGGTGTTTCCAAACTCATAATCAGTCAGTTTGCCTATTTAAAGGGAGACAAGTCGTCACTCTGCTGTTTGGTGAAAAGGTGTGTACCACACTGAACATGGACAACAG
>JBAMHX010030252.1:0-10735 GCA_037177515.1 Pseudomugil tenellus
GCTGAGCTGAAGCAGCTCTCACACACAGAGGATCACACCCAGTTTCTACACAACTACCCCTCACTGTCAGCACTCAGCGAGTCTACACACTCATCCAGCATCAACATCCGGCCTGTCAGATACTTTGAAGATGTGACAGCAGCTGTGTCAGAGCTCAGAGGGACACTACAGGATATTCTGACAGATGGATGGACAAACATCTCACTCAGAGTCACTGATGTGGATGTTTTATTATCACAACCAGAAGGAGAACCAACGAGCAGAGCTGGATTCTTAAGATGTTCATGTGAACTCATGCTGGATCCAAACACAGTTCACACACAGCTGGTGCTGTCAGAGGAGAACAGAAAGGTGACATTTGTTAATCAGCATCAGTCTTATTCTAGTCATCCAGACAGATTCACTAGATGGTGTCAAGTTCTGAGTAGAGAGAGTCTGACTGGACGTCGTTACTGGGAGGTGGAGATGAGGGGAGATGTTTCCGTAGCAGTTTCATACGAGAATATCAGCAGATCAGGAGATGAAAGTGCATTTGGAAATAATGACAAATCTTGGGAATTATACTGGTACAATAACAGTTATGTGTTTCGGCACAACAGAATCAGAACCTCCATCTCAGGTCCTCCGTCCTCCAGAGTAGGAGTGTACTTGGATCACAGAGCAGGTATTCTGTCCTTCTACAGCGTCTCTGAAACCAGGACTCTCCTCCACAGAGTCCAGACATCATTCACTCAGCCGCTCTATGCTGGACTCTGGATTTATTCTGGATCCAGTGCTGAGGTGTGTAAAGTGAAGTAATTTTCTGTGTGTTGCTGAGAGTTCATTGTTGTGATGTGTCTGCTCTGCTGTTCTGTTTTATTTGACTTTTTTATTTGCTGCTTTTTCTGTTTATTCCTTTTTGTATGTTGTTTCTCTTCCTCTTTATTGAGCCAAACAAAGAAATCAGTAAACCTGTTCTTCATCACATTATTTTCTCTCAACGCTTTGGAAAAATCATTTTCTACTTGTAATTACTTTTAGTTGTTCTACAGATCAGATGTTGTTATTCTAAATCAACAAATAACTACCGATAATGTATCTAATGATGAGATAATCAGAATAACTGACATCATTCATCATGTTTCATGTCAGAATAAAGTCACTTTTTCCAAACAAATAAACTTTGTTTCAGTATTTGTTTCAGCATTTCAGTATTTGATGGAGAAAATGTTAAACTAATATGAGGACATAACTGAAGCAATTTACCTGGAACAGCAGGAACTTTTTCAGTTGTTTTTAACTTTTGAGTTAAAAGCAGGTTTTACATTTTAAGCTAACTTTAACCCAACAGTTAACATACGTTGCTGACCATATAGATTTACAGCTAAACCAGTTAGCAACACAAGTGTGTTGGCATTAACAGGTAGACATGAAAAACTGTTCTCTGTCTTTATACGTTATATTTATTATTTTACATATTTAAATATTTGTTGATAAACATGCTAAGTAAGCAATGAAGCAAACTACCAGTAAAAATATGAGCTATAAACAAATATAGATTGCAATTTAGTTGATGTTAAAAGCTAATAATATAAGCTTTAATGCTGAGTATTGCTTAAAACATGAAGTAGTGAAGCATTTAAGAGAAAACATATGAAGAATACTTGTTAATAGATGAGATGTCTGAGTTTCTGCAGCTTGAAACAAACACATATGAGGTCCATTTCACAAAGCAGGTTTATTGAAAAGTCTGACCCTGAAATGGGGTCAAAACATCATCATAAGTTGTTGCCATGTTGACGAACTGATTAATCCAGGTGTGTCTGACCTCAGTAACCACAACGGCAATGGCTAGACACACCTGGATTAATCAGTTCATCCAGTAAAATAGAAGAAATTCATCCATTTTCTACCCCTTATTCCCAAACGGGGTCGCGGGGGGGCTGGAGCCAATCCCAGCAGACAACGGGCGAGAGGCGTGGTACACCCTGGACCGGTCGCCAGTCTATCACAGGGCCACACACAAAGACGAACAACCACACAACCACACACCCACACCTAAGGTCAATTTAGAGTCACCAATCAGCCTATCCCCAAGGAGCATGTTTTTGGACTGTGGGAGGAAGCCGGAGAACCTGGTGAGAACCCACGCTAACACGGGGAGAACATGCAATCTCCACTCAGATAAGCCACCGCCCGAGCCAGGGATCGAACCGGCAACCTGCTTGCTGCAGTAATAATAATAAATAAAAACTTAAGAAACATTAAAAGCAGAATACAACAGAAATAATAAAACGATCTAAACAATACTTACTAAAAGGGCTAAAAATAGATAAATAAAAAAATAATAATTGTAGAAAATTCTCACACGCTTGACGCTAAGCTTGAAATAGACTTATTGGGAAGACCAGAGAGCCGGGCATCTAATTCACTAGAGATAATAGCATGAATTAACACCTCCGTACTGGCAAGAGAGAAAAATGTGCGGACTCTGGCAATGGTTTTAAAAAATCCTGTCTTCATGACATTTTGGATGTCAGGAATAAAATTCAGCTCAAAGTCGAAATGAACACCCAGATTTCTCACACACTGAGAAGGATTCGCATGTTGTAAATTTGATCAAATAATCTCTTGCTTGTCTTCAGGACTAATGATTAAAACTTCAGTTTTGTCCTGTTTTTGATGTTAAGAAGTTGTCTGCCATCCATGAATGTTTGTCTGAAATACAGTTTAAAAGAACATTAACTGGCTGTAGGTCATCAGGAGACATGACAACTTAAAGCTGTGTATCATCAGCATAGCTGTGGAAGTCAATGCTGTGTCTCCTGATGACGTCCCCAAGTCGTAACATGTACAGATTAAGAAGTACTGGCCTAAAATTTAACCCTGGGGAACCCCACATTTGATTTTATGGGTTCTTAAAGAGCATGTATCTATAATTACAGAAAAATGTTGATCTGTGAGATAGGAATAAAACCATTTTAAAACAGTACCTGAGAGGCCAACTAGACTTTTGAGTCTGGTTAATAAAATCTGGTGATCATCTGTGTCGAATGCAGCACTAAGATCCAGTAGAACCAACACAGAAAGTTAAATCTAAGTTCATTAAGAATCTTTAAAAGGGTTGTCTCGGTACTGAGGTTCGTCCTAAAACCAGATTGATATTTTTCTAAAATACTGTTCTTATTCAAGAACTCAAGTAATTGTATAAAAACAACTTTTTCTATTATTTTGCTTAAAAACGGTAAGTTGGATAGTGGTCAGTAATTATCAAGAACATTTGGATCTAGACTACTCTTCTTCAGTATGGGCCTCACCACTGCTGTCTTAAAAGCACCAGGGAAGACCCCCGTCAGACTCAAAGAAACCATAAAATACATGTATAGTATGACTTGCAGTAAAATGGCTCCAACACACATCTGTAAAGTTTGCTAGACACAAACTGTTGCATGTAAAGAAAAGTTGCACAGAGATGCAGAATAGTCAGAGACTTGATTTGCCAAAATCAGTTTAATTTAAGCATTTTAAGCAATGGTTGCTTTCTTAATGAGATGGTCTATAGCTTGCCACAGTGTCATACTTCAGTTTTCACCAATAGGTTCAACTAAAAAATCGTGCTGAAATAGTACATCTATTCAAGTAGGCTATTAGATCATTTTAATTTAAGCTGTCACTTAAAGGCTTTATGATTAGCAGTAGTCATTGTTTCACTTGTGTACCATGCAGGCTTTTTTATTCAGCTGTTCACATACAGTTGTGGTGGGAACTGTTTGTGGAGATTAATTACATATCATATGTAAAGTAATCAATATGAATCCCTTTTTTCTTTCAGAAAATGGGAATAGATGCTTTCTTTAAAAAGCTTAAATTAAACTTATTTAGGCAAATCAAGTCTCTGATAATTCTGCATCTCTGGGGAACTTTTCTTTAAATGTAGCGGTTTGTGTCCAGCAAACTGTACAGATGTGTGTAAGAGCCTTCTTACTGCAAGCCATAGCTACCATACGACATACTGTTTCTTTCCCCACATGCGCTGCATCACCCACATTGTACAGAAATGTACCTGCAGCACAAAAACAAGGAGCAATGCACATAATGTGTTCTGTGGTGAGACCTGACCTACAGTTTGCAACATTTCATATGAAGTTTCAAAAGCTTTCCAAAATAAATGACTTCTCTGCTGTCAGCTTTTGCTGCAATCTTTACAGTAAAATGCCACGAAATGTCCAATAAACTTACCTTAAAACATTGTAACAGTCAGTTACTGTAATATGCAATGCATTATGGGTATGGCGCCATTATTTACAGTACTTCTCTGTCATTTTAAAAATTGTGGTAGTATACTGTTAACACATTGCAGTAGTGTTACTGGGATTTGATTTAAATAATGCATTACATTTAAGCTCTCTCACTCCAAGCCATTTCTAGATATTTTTCTCCTCATTGGCATCCTCCATAAACATACTCATACCTAGTAGATAACAGTTAAAGTATGATGGTTATAAGCAGAGTTGGGGGTTATACGTTAAAGCAACAATATAGCTTTTTTGGGTAAGGAAGTACAGTAGTTAATCAGTCTTAAAATATGGGTAAATAAATGACATTACTGTTAGTATGTATAGTATGACTCTATAGTAGACCTCAATGCGCTTTCCTGCGTTACTCAGGCCGTGTTTGCCTCATTAAGTCTATGGTTTGTCCGTGTGCAGAAGTTCGAGTAAAACTCTGATCAGTTGGGCTAGGCTGCTGCCTGGGCGCGAGAAGAGGGAAACGGAGTAACGGCTGCCTACAAGGAGCTACATTAACGGCAAGTGGAAATATTTCCTTTATTTCGCAGCGCTTTATTGTTGGACCACTTGGATTTCTGAGATTTGCCGAAGTTTATGGGAATGGCAGAACATGACTACTTAAAGTAGGTCAGTCTCATAAAACCTTAAGCAGGTTTTCTGAGACACTCACATAAATTACTCATCTATTACTTTTTAACTGGGAAAGGGAGCATGTGCTTTTTTTTCTTTAATATCTCAACATCTGTTAGGCCCAGCTTCATTGGAAATACATGTAATATCAGTGTTGGCTTGGTCAAGCTGATTAGCTAAATTACTCAAGAATATAGGTTGTGCTACTGCTTTTCAATTTGTTAATTATTTAAAATATATTCCAACGACTAAATTATTGCAATATCAACTTATTGTTCGTCTCTTTGTCTTTTTCCCACCAAGTGTAGTGCAATGATCCGCAGATAATGGACTCCTGGCTGTTCTTATCTTGTTAGATCTCAGTACTGAATTGAACACCATAGATCACAACCTTCTGTTACAGAGGCTGGAACATCTTATTGGTATTAAAGGGGCCACACTACGCTGGTTTAAAGTGTCTGTGATGTGGTTCCACAAAAACATAATTTGAAAGAAGAAGTACTGCGTATTTATTCTTCAACACACAACCTAAAAATATCTTATTATGCGATGCTCGTTGGTTGTATTTGGGTCCAAAGGCAGCGCCATGTTGTGACGTGACGAGAGGAACCCGCGGATGTAAACAAGCATGGCTTAGTATAGTGAAGCTGAGGAACTTGTGAGTGAATTTAGTGAAGGATTTTTTATATATCAATAGTTTTGGAGGAAGAGGATACACCCAGTGAAGACAACAGGATTGTTGATGCAAACGACGCAGTACAACCATATTTATTTGAGCCTTATCTGTATGGAAGCGACGATACCACAAGTGGGTCTTAAGAGGAGTAACGAGTTAGAGCTAGGCATCGGTCGCCTCCAAAACAACGAATGGTAATTTCATGTTCATGGTCATGTTTATTAATATTGTGGGGATGGCTGCACGTTTCAGGACATGTTTAAAACGTACTTTTAGGACAGGGGTCGGCTACTCTCAGGTCCTACAGAGCCACGCTTCCACAAGTGCTAGGAGTCTCCCTGCCACGGGTGGCGTGCATCAGAACCAACCAGCGGAATTGAAATCTCCTGTCTTAATTTGGGGTCTTTATTCTTCAAGGTGCGGCATTGATGTCGGCTGGTTGGTTCTGATGTGTACCACCCGTGCTGCAGCTGGAAAAACCCCAACACCTGCAAGGGTGCAGCTCCTTGGGACTGGAATTGCCAACACTTGTTTTAGTCCAGACGATGCCGATGGCTGCCAGTTGTTTGTTGTTCTCTGTACCTGTTTAGTCAATTTTTTTTTTACATAGATCTGCCTCTTTTGGGAATATGAAGAGGCTTAAACTTTCATTGTGAGAGTTTGAACATCCTGCAGCCACACAATGCTTCGGCATCTTTTAATAAATCTGTGCAAGCACAAAGATATTTAAGCTCCAAATCCAACATGTTTATATCAAACTCCGGAGTGGAATGTCTACACGTGACTCATACCCCACAGCCCACGATTTTCCTTCGCATTTTCCGTTGCTGCAGGAGGGTACACAATTAGAATTTAATTTTTTTTCTCACTATATTAGTATTTGATTTGTATGGAAACAGCTATGTATTTGAAAATTATATATATTATTCTGACTATTTATGCAAAGTTCAAACATCTTGTCAAAGACACTTTTAAGTTATATTTGATAGATTTCAGTTTGTTAATGAAAATTATGAGTCTTCATCACACATCAGAGTAAGTCATGGTGTTCCCCAGGGTTCTGTACTTGGACCAATACTTTTTACATTATATATGCTTTCCTTAGGTAATATCATCAGACAACATAGTATAAGTTTTTATTGCTATGCACATGATACTTATATTTACTTATCCATGAAGCCCGATGAAACCAATCAGTCCTTTAGATTACAAAGATGTCTTAAAGACATAAAGACCTGGAGCAGTCTAAATTTTTTACTTTTGAGATTGCTGTCTTTGTGCCTCAGAAACTTAGGACAAAATTGTCTTTGTAACCAATCTGGATGGCATTAATTTGGCTTCTAGTACTACAGGAACTTTGGAGTTATTCTTGACCAGGATTTGTGCTTTGGCTCACATTTAAAACAGGTTTCTAGAACTGCTTTATGTGTGAAGGATGTCACATCATCCGTTGATGATGTGACATCCATTTGACCCTCCTGGGGAAGGGGTTCAGATTGGAGTGACATATCACACATAAATAGCCTCTCATTTCTGCATGACAGCATGCAGTGTGAACTTTGTGATGCTGTTACACTGCAGTTCACACTGCATGCTGTCACATGTCACACTGCATGCAGCAAATTTCTAGTAATTATTAATTCTTCTGCCGTTCTGTCAGTGTGAATGCTGTTACAGTACTGTTTACACTGCATGCTGCCATGCAGAAATGACAGGCTACTTACACTGTTTGTCATGTCATTCCATTCTAACCCTGCTTACCTGGGGTTGAGTCATCCTTTGATTTCATTCTATTTATAACATATTTATTCATGTATATATCACTGCTGCTTAACAGCAGTGTGCATGCAGTCATGCAGAAATTACAGTCTATTACAGCCTATTGTGTGAATGGTTGACAGCATTCACACAGCTAGAGATTTACTGTTCTTCCTGAACAGCAGTGTTAGTGCTGTCAAACTGCTGTTCACATTGCTGTTCTGGACAGCAGTGGGAATGCTTCCACAGTGCTGTTAGCACTGCATAATGTCATGCAGAAATGACAGGCTACACTGTTTGTGATATAGTTCCATTCTGACCCCGCCCACCTGGGGGCGGAGTAATCTTTTGATTCCATTCTGACCCCGCCCAATGGGGGTGCTGGCTCATGCAGTGATTTAGTACTCCTTTGTGACATCATCCGTTGTCATGGCAACAAACATTCCGCCATTAATTTCTTTAGCAAATTTTCCTTTCGCTATATCTGCTTTCCTTCGCAGCTTTTACAGATTTTGATATATTTGAAGTTAAAATTGAACAATTTTGCCATAAAAATGAATGCCGGAATGTTTGTGGCCATGACAACGGATAATGTCACAAATGAGTACTAAATCATTGGATGAGCACACACCTCATTGGGCAGGGTACTAATGGAATCAAAGAATGACTCCACTCGCAGGTGCGTGGGGTCAAAATGAATGACCCCACTCTATTGGGTCATAGTGTAATCAAAAGATGACTCGACAATGAATTCCATTGTCGATTATTTTTATTGTCGATTTTTGTCAACATTGTTGCAGGCCTACAAATGACTAACAAATAGAACATCGGCAAAAACAGAAGGCTAGATTGGACCTTTAAAAAAAAGTTGTTCATTAAAATGAAACACAACTTTCTTTGTCATGCCCCAGGCCTGGTTACAGAGGGGGGCACCGGTGACCCACATCCGGTCAAGGGAAAGTTTTTCTCTCCTCTGCTCGTCATCATCATAGGGGTTTTCGAGCTGCACTTAGTCTGGTCCCTCCCCTAGATACCTGTCTGCCATGGGAGACCCTACCAGGGGCGTGAAGCCCCCGACAACATAGGCTCTAGGATCTTCAGGACACGCAAACCTCTCCACCACGGTAAGGTGGCAGCTCATGGAGAGGAATTTTTTTTTTTTTTTTATAAATTAATTAAATTTTAAAAAATAAAAATAAATACAAACACAAAAATTTCAAATTAAACATTGTTTTCAGAGACCTCCTGTAGTAGGAAGATTTTTTTGTTAGTTTTTTTCAGAGACCTCCTGTAGAAGGAAGCTTTTTTGTTTTGTTTTTTTTCAGAGACCTCCTATAGTAGGAAGTTTTTTTGTTAGTTTTTTTTCAGAGACCTCCTGTAGAAGGAAGCTTTTTAGTAAGACGTTTTTTGAGGGGAGTCAACAGTTGGTTTTGAGAATTATTCTGAGAATTATTTGGACTCTGGTACCACTGAAAGACAGCCTGGTTTGGATACCACATCCAGCTCTTTTTCGCCAGTTGCCATCTTGAGTTTGACAGTAAACTCTGCTACCCTCCACTCCAGATCTTTTATAATTTCATCCTTAGCCATTAGTTTAGACTCCATCTCTTGTTGAGCTTTGATCTGGTTTTCTAAGTTTTTCTTTAAATCTTCTTGCTCATTGAGCTTTGCCTGAGGTTCTACATGTTTGAGCTCACTCTGACCCTCTGGGTTTGGTAGTTGGGAACTCAGACCCAGTTTCTCAACAATGTCTTTGTATTTCCTCAGTTCTAGTTCACATTGCCTTCTGAGGTGGCATTCTTTCTGCCGTTGCCTGTCCATCTTTACAAAATCTTTCCAGGAGCTTTCAGTCTCTTTTTCCGCTTTCATTCTCTTCTCTTTCTCTAAAGTGAGAAGCTGGTTCTTTTTCTGCAGCCTAGCCTTGAGATCCTCTACCTCGTTGGTTGGGTAGCAAGGCTGGTTTTTGTTGGATTCTAATTCTTGTTCGACCTTAACTCTCTTGTCTTTCTCTTTAGTAAGAAAATGATTCTTTTTCTGGAGCCTTGACTTGAGATCTTCCACCTCGTTGATCAGGCTATGCAGCTGACTTTGGTTTGGTTCGAGTACTTGTTCTGCTTTAACCCTTCTATCTTTCTCCAAAGTAAGAGACTCTGTAGTCTTCTGCAGCCTTAATCTGACATCTTCCACCTCACTGGTGAGTTTATCCAGCTGGTTTAGGTATAATTCACCTTTTTGTTCAGCTTTCACTCTCCTATCTTTCTCTAAAGTGAGGAGCTGGTTCTTTTTCTGCAGCCTTGCCTTGAGATCCTCCACCTCATTGGTTGAGAAGCAAAACTGGTTTTTGCTGGACTCTAATTCTTGCTCTACTTTAATTCTCTTTTCTTTCTCTATAGTCAGAAAATGGTTCTTTTTCTGGAGCTTTGCTCTGAGATCCTCGACCTCATTGGTCAGGTTAAGCAGCTGATTTTGGTTTGATTTGAGTTCTTCTTCTGCCCTAACCCTCCTTTCCTTTTCCACAGTAAGAAAATGGTTCTTTTTCTGCAGCCTTGCTTTGAGATCTTCTATCTCATTTGTTGGGTTACGCAGATAGTTTTGGATTGATTCTAGTTCTTGTTCTGCTTTAATTCTCTTATCTTTTTCCAAAGTAAGAGACTGGCTATTTTTCTCTAGCCTTGCTTTGAGATCTTCCACCTCATTGGTCAGGTTATGGAGTTGGCTTTGAGAACCTTGTTCTGCTTTTATCCGTTTGTCTTTCTCTGAAGAAAGACACTGGTTACTTTTCTCCATCCTGGCTCTGACATCCTCCATCTCATTGCTCAGGTTATACAGCTGATTTTGAGTTGATTCAAAATCTTGTTCTGCTTTAATTCTCTTACCTTTTTCCAAAGTAAGAGACTGGTCCTTTTTCTGCAGCCTCGCTCTGAGATCTTCCACTTCATTTCTAAGATATTCCAGCTCCTTTTGCTGGAACTGTGAAGGAGATCTGCTGAGATTATTTGCAGGATTTGGGAACCCGCGTTCTCTCTGGTGGATGTCAGCTGCACAGTCCGCAGAGTCACCAAGGGTTGGTGGCTGGATACATTCCCTCTGGACGTACCTGGCACTTGGGGCCACTTCCTCATCACGATTCTGGGAACGTGTAAACTCTTGAGTTTTTTGAGGTAGCCTCAAAGTTGAAGGTCTGCCAGAGACATTACAAACCTGAAACATTGGTTCACCTTGTGCTGTCGACTCCTGCAAATGTTTGTTTCCAACCTGTAACTCCTTTGACAAAGTCAGGGGTGTATTCCAGATGTCTCGCTGGTTCTTAAAGGTGACATTTTTAGTGTCACAATTTGAGGTTTCTCGCTGGAAGATGGACTCTACTTCTTCAGCTTTGCCAAAGTCAAAAGTCATGACACAT
>JBAMHX010030253.1:0-10734 GCA_037177515.1 Pseudomugil tenellus
AGTGTCTTGCCCAAGGACACTTCGACATGTAGTCAGGCGAAGCCTGGAATCGATCTCACAACTTTCTGGTTGAAAAAACAACTGCTCTTCCACCTGAGCTACAGCCGCCCAATGATCATCTTACTCTTTCTTATGATTACTTAACCTATTATTTCAATTTAGAAATACTTTACTCACTCTTAGGATCACTTTAGTCATTCCTTGATTACTTGTTCCTTTGATGGCTTTGCTGATTCCTTGCATTACTTAACCCAATTTTAATGATTAATTTACATTTTCTGAGATTTGTCGTTCCTTCCATTACTTTCTTTATTTCTAGGATTATATCAGCCCTTCCAGTGACTATTTAATGAGTTTCTATAATCACTTTACTCACTTTAGGATTCCTTTACTCATTCCTAGGATCTCTTTACAAGTCCCTTCAGTGACTGTGCTCATTTCTGGGATTGCATTACTTATTAACATAGCATTGATATTTTCTACTATTTTCCAGGTGAATTTACTCTGACTCAAAAACAAATGTCTTGCGTCTGACACTTTGGTAATAATCTAATATGTCTCAGCTTTCTGTAGAGACCAACATCATATCTACATATCCCTTTTACTTGTTAGGATTCAAACTTATTCTGTGCCCAATTATTGTAAACCAGGGTCTAGGGTGACAGGACCCTATCCAAGCAGCTACCAAGCAAGGTTGTAACATTATGCTAAGTTTGTTTTGGGTAAGAGTTGAAGTATAAAAAATACACTACAATAACTGGCTTTAAAACACAAGAAAAAATGACAAAGATTAATTTTCTTTAAAATAAGATAATTTTTTCTTGTTCTATTGGGAAGTAATTTATCTTATTTAAAGGAACATTAACCTTGTTAGGAATTCCCAAAATAAGTAATAAAAATCTTTAAAACAATCTACTAAGAATAATTATCTTACTTTTAGAAAAATAACCATTTGAGATATTTGGTCATACATAGATTTTTGTTTTTGCAATGTAAGCATTAACAAGAAGATGTCAATGTCCTCTATTCACCTCCTTGTTTTGTTTTTCTGTAGTAAATCTTCTTGACACGACGACGATCACAGGAGACTGGGGCTGGCTGACATACCCATCACATGGGGTAAGGACATGAAAATGATCATTTAAATACCTCTTAAAACACCTAATGTCTTTTCTAGTTACTCATTATATTAGCAATGCACATTGGGGTTTTATGGTCTAGCTGGAAAACATGTGAGTGGTAATCCTGTTAAGAGAAAGATTGAGATCATTAAAAGTGACAAAATGTTGATTCAGCAGATTAATGACGTGTTGGAGCTACATTCACCAGGTCCAGAATCAGATCCAGCAGCATATCTAACATCAGATTCAGATCAGATCCAGATTACATTGAGCATCAGGTCCAGTATCAGATTCAGATCCAAATCAGATACAGCTTAGATCTAGAACTAGACCCAGCATTAGATCAAGCATCAGACCCAGATTAGATCCAGTGTCAACAGCAAGGATGTCCACATGTCTATAGAGGACATGCTGTCACTTGGTTTTCACTGTTTACCCCACCATGTTGGGCGGCATCCACACACTAACGGCTAACCACCACAAGCTAGCACACACGAACTAAACCGTAAATCCCGCATTAACACACACACAGCTAGTATGGATCCGGTATCAAACACTCGCAAAATATATCTGAAATAGCTGGATCAAGTTTCCACAAAGAATTTATTGAATTTATTTATCTTTATTGAACATCTGGAAGATAAAGTGATGAGAAGATATTGCCAGAAATGTCCTCTACTTGAGATTAACAATTGATATTGATACAGTACACTGATACAGTATTTCAAAGAGGCGCTCAGCAACATGAAGGTTCTGCTCCTGATTGGAAAATTATTTATAAACTTATCTGTAAATGCGCTGCATCCATCTCCCACCACTTATTTTTTATAATCTCCTCAAGACAATGCTATTGAAAATGTGCCTCTACGATTGGAAAATAACTTTAAAATAGCAACATGCTCTGCTGTTAGCCTTGTGTGTACATCGTTATGTTTACTTCTGGTATTACAGCAAAAGCCCTCCCCTGACTCCATTGGGTATAGTATAGTATAGTATAGTATAGTATAGTATAGTATAGTATGGTATAGTATAGTATAGTATAGTATAGTATAGTATAGTATAGTATAGTATGACATAGTGTAATATCACTTAAGAATACCTGGGGTGATGAATTTGGACTCCAGCCTTGATATTTCTAACAGCAAGATGCCACTAAGTCCCTGAGTCCCCCGCCTGATGAGGAAGTGGTGGGAGCATTTACCTCACCTCCGGCCCACACTAAAGATGACACTGTGATTGAATGGAGGCCAGGAAGAACAGATGGATTGTCTTTTAAGTCCTGAAAGAAGAGCTTGGAAGAATCTGATTGGAGTTGTGGGCAAAATGAGTCTTTCTTTATGAAATTGGTGCAAAAGGCAACTTTTATAATTCCTAGATTACAGAAATTCAACATACAGTGCTTCCAATTATTGGTTTATTATAGAAGAAATATAGCAGTTAGAGAAACTTTTTATTCATCACTGAGCTTCTACACATGAAAAGCTTGACTGAATGGATTTAAACTTGGAGCTGAGGCTTGCTGAGGCTGAGCTGAGCTTAGTTTGGTTACGTAAGGTGTGTGTTTGGTGTTGAATGAAGAGGATGTGAAAGAGGCTGTGTGATGTATGATACTGGTGGCAAAGTACATTTACCTTAAAGAAGATGACTGCTATGCTTATAAAAGTGTGTGTTTAGGTGGGGTTATGTCTTACCTGAAGCTGTCAGAGTGCTCTCTTTGGAATGAGAGGATTCCTGACATTATTTCAGACCTAACACCACTCTAGCAGTTGGAGGGGATGGAAGTTATGTCTTTGCATTGTGTCAGCCGAAGGATTTACCCATTTATTGCAAAACATTGCACAGTTTGAATTAACTAAGAAATAACTTTAAGCAAAAATTATTCATTTATTTTGATCTCATATTTTTCAGCTTTAAAACTGGAGTTGGAACAAGTCCAGTCAATTATCAGTATAGGAAGTGGATATTGATATTATATCTCGATCAGATAATTCTATAACTGTTACAATTCATAAAGAAAAGCAAAGATCAATAGCTCTTTCAAAGATGCAAACATATTGATAATAACTTATACTTCTCTGCACTGAATGATGACATAATTATCTAATTTTGCCCAACAACAGAAATTGTTTCTTTTCTTTTTTTTTACCACTTTTATTAATGAAGTTATTGATGAAAGGTTTATTAGTTATATGTTTGGAGTAAACAGTTGATAAATATGGATTGATATAAGTTAAAGTATAAGAGCAAGTGGATGGGTTGACATAAATGAACAGATTATTCTGGTTACCCTGCCCTAAAAATGACAGCACCAACATTTTCCTGGGCCCTGATCCAGAAAGGAGGTGATGTGTCATACCCAGGATAATCTCAACCTTTGGTTCCAAAAGCTGAGTAACTTGCAGGGTGTGTAATAGGCCTTTTCCATACGGCCCTACTCGTCCCCGCTCACTGCCGCATGCCGAATTCAACTCAAATTAAATTTCCTTTCCATTCTAATCCCGGACTCTCTTCAAAGGAGGGGTCCAGTGTCTCAGCTGTCCGTGATGTAATCTTTGAGTGACACAATGCAACCAAAACAACACAGCATTCTTGTGTACCCAATCTGGAACAGTAGGTAGCGGTAGTGCTCTTTCTATTATTTGCCAACCACCATTTAACCACAAAGAAGAAGAAACCTTCTAAAGGTAACAAATGGTGCTCGGACTATGGTTCATCCAGGCTACAGGACTCAAGGAACATATTGAAAACCGTTGTCGTTTGGCAAGCCAAAAGACTCTGCAAAGTGTCTGAAAACTTTTGCAACCTGCGAGATAGTTTCAGAAACAACAATTGCAATTTTGAAGAAGTTACACATAAAACAAGCGAATAACAGCTAATGCTAACTTCTGTGTGCTGCTTGTAATGTCCATGGCTACACGTCGCTATATATACTATTGTGTAGTAAAATAAGTGCAATATATTTTTTTTCAGATGGCTCTTAGTACACAACATTATCTCTGCACACAGTCTATCTTGGCATTTCCCCGAGCTTCCCAGTGCTGGAACGCTGTTGTTGCCGGTGACAGGTCACAGATTTTGCTGTGACACCGGAGAAGACAGCGATGCAGAGCGTGGATGAAAAGGGCAGGGAGATCAGCAGTGCATTTTTTTATTTTATTACATAAAGTTTGGTATCCTATGTTGGTTTCATCATTTCTTAAAAATTTGTTCGTTTTCACATACATTTAACTTAGTATGCAACTGAACAGTGTTGTAAACAATAACTTTTTTTTACAAAAAATAAACACAGAGGTATAACTGCAATTTCTCTCCTGTGTATGCTAGCATGGAAATGCTACACCTCATCCTCCTACAGTATGTCAAATGTTAGCATCCTGTTTGAGCTTACCTTCACATTAACATTCTTTAACAAACCATGTTATATTATTGTTCCCAGGATTTTATCTCCCAAACACTCCGGCTGTGAAAGATGTCAAAGTTAGTTTTTTCTGGTGTCAGTTGGAAAATGAGCTGAATGGCAGAATTTATCAATAAAATATTTTAATAATGTTTAAATGACATGAAGAACAAGTGCTGTAGAGGATAACTTTGAATTAATTCTTCTCATATGAAAGACACCATTACTACATCACTAATACTACACATTTCACTTTTAATATATCGCAATGCAGCTAATTGGGGTTTAAACTAGGAAACTGTTGTAAAATATGAGCAAAAACAATATTTTATTGTTAAAATAATATTTATATGTTATAATATTTGCTGTTTTATAAAACTAAATTACTAAATGAGTTTATCAGGTCTTCAGACACACACGATTCAAAGCAAACAGGAGACATAATAAAACATTTTTCATACAATATATTTTTATTTGACAGTCTCAGAGAGATGGAGAGAATGTGTGAGAGAATAAGGTGGTCTTACTGGAGCAGTTTGTGTTTTATTATGTGTATATGTTGAAGCAAAGTACTATATGATTAAGACTGTCTGAAAAACTGCATCAGCTGCATCAAAGCAGAGGGATGCTGGAGCCTCATCAGACTCTAATACCAGCTGAAAAATATGGAAAAATTACTAATGTTTACAACTAAATCTTTCAAAACAAAAAAAAACCACACACACATAGATCCAGCAAGACCAGGATGTCTCTCTATTAATACTGCTGTTTGTGAGGCATTGTCTCTTTTAGGATGTAACCTCAGCTAAATGACCTCATCAATCCAGAAGAGTAAAAACTAGATGAACAGTTAATAATGTATAGTTTACAACCATGAATTCAATTCAATTCAACTTTATTTGTATAGCGCCATTTCACAACAGTGTCGTCTCAAGACGCTTCACAGAGATCGGCCAATTCAGAAAAATAGCCTTATATAGGGAACCAGCAAGATTGCATCTAATCTAATCTAATAAAATCAGGCGTACCCAAACAGCCATTACCACAGGATAATGTTAACATTCAACGAAACTCTTTACATGAGAATAAAACACGGCTTATAATTGCAATAAGAGATTAACGAAGGCTTAATGGGAGCATCAAGACTGGAATCTGGTTCCTGTTAGCCAGTCACAGTTTAAACTACCGCTAGCTTTTTATCTACACAACTCATTATCCAAAACTGACCGAACAAAACCACAGTGGATTTAATCTGTTGTAGAATATTAAGGCCTCCCGACGTCAAGTGCAACTTCTTCGACTGACAAGATGTTCTCAGAATTGATTATTCATAATCTTCACTTAACAAAAAAACAAACAAATCTTAAGAGTACTAATTACCTTATTTATTACATCTTATGAGTCACTCATTAAATTATCTTCTAAAAATCTGTGTTATATGTTTGTGTTAAACATTTTTAAAGTCTTTTAGAATAGAAATATATATTTTATTCATTTCATAAGGGAAATTCTGTTTCAGTACAGCCAAAACCAAATTGTCCCATGGAATTGATGTGAGGTCCTGCTACTGAACATCAAAGCATAGTAAAGAGCGGAAGCACCACTTAACCCCACACCAACATATATTTGAATAACAAATTGGTTATACGAACCTTGTTCCCTTATTGATCAGGTGCTAAAAGACTGTAAGCAGCTTTGTTTTACAACCTAGCGTGGATTCCGCTTTTCGTAGTTAGCACACTTTGCACCTTATCAGTACCCGCTGTGTCACCTAGCTGCTCTTAAGCTTTCAAAGTAAAAGCGTTAGTTGTATTATTGCTGTAACACACTTTCCCAACCAATTATACAATGCTAGTAGTTATTTACACCAAGAAACATAGTACATTTTACAATAAAGTTATTCTGATCCTAATGTTCTAGTAAGATCAGTATGTCTTTTCTCAAGATTTTATTGCAGTGATCACATGCCGAGATGTCAGTGCAGGCTAAAATGTCTGTGGTAGCCACACTGCTACCACAAACATGCAATAACTTTATTTATATTTTACAGTGCACATGATAAAATTAATTAACATTTGTTAATCTGTGTTTTACTTCTTGGGCTTTTTGCAAATATCCCCCCCTTTTTCATCCATTAGCAATGAAAATAGCTCCAGTGAATTTTACACCGCTCACTTCTGGTAGCACTTCAGTTGCAGTGGTCTAAAAAAAAAAAGAGTGTAACTTCTGTTGTGGCTTATTTCGTTGTGTTGTGTCTAATTGAGGAGTGTTATGGCTTTTGGGTAGTTGTGACCCTTCAGGGCCACCGTACACATCCCAAAAGGGAGAAATCGTGGGTCAGCTCTCAACAAAGAACATATTTTGTTCATCATTCGATTTTGTACAGCAGAGACATTTCTGTATAAATGGGTGATGCAGAGCCTGTGGGCAAAGCAATGGTGTGTAGAGCTGATCTTATAGTATGTCTTGCACTAAAACTGCTCCTGCGCACATCTGTACAGTTCCCTGCACACATCTGTACAGCTCCCTGGACACAAACGGCTTCATGTTATTAAAGAAAATTTCCACAGAGATGCAGAATGATCAAAGACTTGATTTGCCAAAATCACTTTAACTAAACTGTGTACAAAAACAGTTTATATTTTTTATTTTGCTGGAAGAAAAAAAGAAAATATATTCATATTTATTACTTTACATAAGATTTAACATGTAACAGAATAATCTTCACATACACTTGCCACCTTAAGGTGGTGCACCAGTATTCCTACTTCAAGTCTTTTCAATTGCTATTTTTTGCCTTCATTTTAAGCAGTATATGGTCCATCTCCATTTCACTTTATCTTATTTCCCTTTGAATATGGACCTTATACAGCTGCTTTGCTGACAACTAGGAAGGATGGATAAAAAACGGATTGTTTATTGATGCAATTACATATATTTACACAGGGACAGCTATAGAGAAGTTCTTCCACTGCTAAGATTGGCTGTTACGGCAGAAGGAGTTTCATCTATTGCAAATAAGATTATAGTCTACATCATAAATAGTTGAATAAAATTAGTCTGCATAGTGCTGTTATGAAAATGATTAAAAACCATCACTCAATAAAAATCGATAAGATGCTCCAGCAAATGAGAAGTTTGTGTAGAAAGGCTCATTCTCTCAGCCCCCACATATATGGTCAGTTGTCGTGATAACAGTTATCAGTTAACTAACAATGTCCAGCTGTGTAAACACTGGTCTTCCATCAGTCTTCCACATCTGCTCTGTTTACTCCTGCTTTACAATCTTCTGCCTGAAAGCAACAATATAAATTCCACATAGCAGTCAGTTTAAGCTTTCCCATCTCAGTACAAAAGAAAAGGTTACACAAACATTCTATTCATTATTATAAGTCACGCTAACATTTAATAATTTTCCATTACACTGCACAAGTAAAACAATGACTACTGTTAAGTGCATTCACAAAGGCTTTAAGTGACAGCAATGATGTGTATTTAGAATTGGAATATATCTAAATATATCTAAAAATGAATAAATATGGTCGTAAACTTCCATATCACTAAGTCACTTCTGTCATGAGAGGTACACTGTGATGAAGTACCCCCAGGAGTGTCATCGACCACTGGTCGCCCTTTAGCAACGGACAGAGCTAACTCCTCAGCTGGGGTGAGGGGAGGTGGTGGTGACCCCAATCAGTTAGATGGGCCTCAGCTTTCTTTCTATTAGCTACATACCTGAAAGAGTGGAGTAACAAAGACTTAGTAGGTCGGCGTAGTTCCAGTAATAAATTACTTTCAATATTTCCTATATGGAGAATGTTTTTGTGTTTGTAATTGACATGGGACAGAGTTCTTCTGGATTAAATCTAAATGTACAATCATTGTACCTTTAAGAAACTGGTCACAGGAAATAAAGAAATGCTTTAATAAATATAAAACATTTTCAAAAGGATTTTTGATTGGACATTTTAATGAAAATGAAGTATGCTATTTTCAAACCTCCAACTCCACCTCTGTGAAGTATTCTTGTTGTTTCTTCTCACATTCAGTTTCCATTGTGGCTCATGAATTCAATGATCCATTGATCACTGATTGGTCTGTATATTTTCAGTGTGCGTGCTCATTAACTCAGCATGAGATTGATTGAACTAACACTTTTCAGGTGTTTTGGAACAAACGTACTCAGAGTAAGCAGGTTCTGAGTTAATCAATCTCCAATTCAGAGTTTACCAGATGGTAAGTTGACCCTGCTTTCTGGAATACACCCCTTGTCTCTGGATTGTTTAGGTTTTTTCCTAGAGTCTGGATTCTGAATTAGGATTTTCGGTTTCTGTTTGATGTGGTCACTGCAGTTTGATTTCGGGTTTGTCCTGAGGCCTGTACTACGAAGCCGTATTAACACAGACTGGACATATCTCCATCCTCTGGATTGACGTAGCCCAGGGATGGGCAACTCCTCGAGTCCTGTAAAATGTTTATTTCTCTGGTGAAACACACACAAATCAAATCACTGAGACATTAGTAGACTTGTTCAGAGGCTGTGTCTCAATTCATGGTCTGCAGTTGCATAGTTTGAAGTGCGGATTCTACGTGCGCTGATGTCATACTGGTGCACCAAGTACTGTCCCAAATCAAAGTGTACTTAGTGTCCATACTTCAAATGTGCACTTCGTTTGGGGCCGAATTAGCTTAAAACGAAGTGTTCATGCTATGTATCCTTCGTGTTCTCCAATCACCCAGAAGTCAAATATAATCAAGAAAATTGGAGGATTGGACTTCTGTCTGATGTGTGTCAGGTGTGTTGTAGCAAGGAAATTCCTAATAGTTGTAGGACTGCGGCCCTCGAGGACAGGGTTTCCCATCACTGATCTAGCCAAACATTGAGGAACTGGGATAAGCTGTACTACAATGCTGGTTATCAATTAGCTAACTCAACCCCAACCATTCCACTTATGATAATTGCGAGTTCACATAAAAGGGGTGGTGCTTGGAAGTTCTGACCAATCTTAAACATGGACTGTTTTTAACTTTAACTTCATGCTTACTTAACAATCTTGCGGTCATCAGAACTGTGCAGAACATTCCAAGCTGAACTTGGATGCAGTAGCCATGGCTCCCATTTTTATGCAGTTCAAAGTTACCATCTACCACTTTAACATCACTGGAGATCTGTTACAACTGGTCAGTGAGGGAGTAATATTTCCTGTTTGGGACAGGGCACTTGATTTCGAAGAGGTCACAACAGTCAATGATCCCATCTGGACTTTCTGATAGCCATGGTTCTACAGCGCTAACAACTTTGCAAGTATGTGTAATGTTTATGCCCTGCTATTTGTGCTTGCACGTACTGGTACGTTGGTGGCTGAGCTTGCAGTAATTCTAATTTTTCTTGAATTGTGCCACAAACCAGACTCATTCTGATCCCTTGTTTTCATTTCTAGTTTACTAGTTTTTTCACCATCCATGTCAATATATTCCTCATAAAATGCTTTGCATTTCTCACAACTCAGATTCTCATCATGAATTTGATGTGGCTGATCATTTGCTCCCGGGCCATAGGCCATTATGCTCCTCTGTTGTTCTGCAAATGGCCAAGTTCCGGACCAGGGTGCTCATTTATAAAACTCTGCGTAGGATTCTTACTAAAATTAGACGTCCGCCAAGAATCCAGAGTTTGTGTAAGCAACAAAATATTCTGATTTATAAAACTGTGCGTGCGCACAGGTGCAAGCACTTTTCCCTTTATAAATCACACTCTGCCTGAAAGCTTGCGCAAGTGAGTTCTGCTGCTAGCCCGCCCCCTACACGCCCACATTCTACTATAAATGGTCAATGCAAAGCACCTCATGGACATTTCTGCATACAAATGAACCAGCTGATCTCTGCTATTTAAACCTAAATTATGGCAACCGAAAAGACGAGGAAGCGTAATTTTACGGAGACGGAGGTGGAGGTACTTGTTGGTGAGGTGGAGGCTCGCAAAAACATATTATTTGGCGGCCTCAGTAGTGGCTTCTTGTTTTGTCTTCTGCAGCATTTTCAAAGTGTCTGTTCAGTGCTTCATATGACCTCCACACAGCCTTTACAGAACGGAAGCTGCTGGCCACCCATCGTGTGCTTAAAACCCTGCCGATACTCAGGACTTGTGAGCCCACTTCTTGTGCTGCCTCCAGAAGTTCCCTTGCATTCTTATTGGACTGACTGTAGAGATTGTGG
>JBAMHX010030254.1:0-10732 GCA_037177515.1 Pseudomugil tenellus
CCCAGGATGGAAACAGTCCTATGTGTGTTCTTGTTCCTCCTGAAGTCGACAATCATCTCTTTTGTTTTGTTGGTATTCAAAATGAGATGATTGTTACCGCACCATTTCACAAACTGACCGACCAGTTCTCTGTACTCTGCTTCTTGTCCATCACTGATATACCCAATAACTGCTGAGTCATCAGAGTATTTCTGCAGATGACAGGACTCCGAGTTGTACTGGAAGTCTGAGGCATACAGCGTGAAGAGGAAGGGTGAAAGTACAGTTCCTTTTGGTGTTCCAGTGCTGCTTATCACCCTCTCAGACACACAATCTTTCAGTCTCACAAACTGTGGTCTGTTTGTGAGGTAGTCATAGATCCAGGTGGTTTTGCAGGTACAGTATCCACCTGGAATTTGTGGAGATTCTCACACAGCAGAGCAGGCTGAATTGTATTAGGCACTTGAGAAGTCAAAGAACGTGATCCTCAAAGTGCTGCCTGACTGGTCCAGATGAGAGTGGGCTCTCTGAAGCAGGTAGATAATAACCTCTTCAACCCCAAGCCCATTATGGTATGCAAACTGTAATGGATCTTGAAAGGTGTTCACTTGCTTGTTGAGGTGAGCCAATAAGAGTCTCTGCAGGACTTTCATTATGTGAGATGTCAGAGCAACTGGTCTGAAGTCATTTGTTTCAGCTGGGTTTTTTTAGACACCGGAACAAGGCAGGAAATTTTCCACATCACTGGGATTCTTTCCTGACTCAGACTGGTGTTGAACAGGTGCTGAAGAATCGGACAAATTGTCTTGAGCAGGTTTGAGAACTCTGGGACTGACAATCTGGACCTGCAGCCTTGTTCTCGTTCAGTTTCATCAGTTGTTTTATCATTTGATTGCAGGAGACAGACAGCGCGGAGGTGGAGGCAGAGGAGGTATCAGGAAGTCCTGATGTGGAGGGAGATGAGGTTGTGTTCAGGTCCTTGACTGAGCTGCAGGGTGACAGAGTGTGACAGGAGGTGTGACAGGAAAGCTGTAGGCTCATGGAGGGTGTGTGGCCAGTTGGGTTTAAGGCAGGAGGTGAGCTGAACCTATTGAAGAACATGTTCAGTTCATTAGCTTTGTCCAAACCTCCATCAGTTTGATCTCCCTTTATCCTGAAACCAGTGATCTTCTTTATTCCTGACCACACATCCCTCACGTTGTTCTGCTGAAGCTGGTTTTCTAACTTCATCCTGTAATCCTCCTTGCACTTCTTAGTTTGTTTTTTGTTTCTGTGTTGACTTGAATAACTCCCTGTCTCCATCCCCAAAGGCTTTCTTTTTGATGTTCAGTAGCTTCTTGAGGTCACTGGTGATCCAGCGCTTGTTATTGGGGAAGCACTTCACTGTTCTTGTCGGAATAGTGCTGTCCACACAGTTTATTTAATCTGTCACACACTTAGTCGTCTCCATGAGGTTCACAGAGGACATTCCAGTCAGCCTCGAAACATCCCCTTAGAGCATCTTGAGCATCATTCGACCAGGTTTTAGTAGTCTTTTAAAGACAGGTTGTTGCTAAAAGATGGGCTTGTAGAAGGAGGTGAGAAGAACCAAATTATGATCAGATCTTCCTAAAGGTGGCGGGACAGAGTATGCATTTTTAATATTTGCATAAGAAAGTCCAACATTTTGTTTTCTCTGGTGATGGCATTAATTATGAATTATGATCATCTAAGTCAAAGGATTAGTTGAAAGTAAACAGAAAGTTGTTTCACTCATACGAGGAAGCAGAGGAAGGACTGGACAAGTTCTAATACGATGATTAGGCTGACCGCAATACAGATGTTGTTAGTGAGGCGACAGCAATACTTAGTGGTGGTAAGATAGATAACTACCTAAAATGTAATGCATTTACCTGCATAAGTTTGTCAGAGTCCAACGGGGAAGTAGCTGCCAATGGTGGTGTTGGTATTTGTACAAAACTCTCCTATCTGTGAGCTACCCTGATGGCCAATTGAATAAAACTTTTCTAGACTCTGGTCATTTTCATAAGAGGATAGATGAAGTCAAAGGTAAGGGTCTAGACTCATCCAGAACTGGGTAAGCAGAGCAGTTTTATCTGTTCAATGGCTGCAGCTAATGTATGAAATGTTAGCTCATGTTCTGTTTTCTATTGCCTCTGCTGATATACTGTAATGACTCCTGAACAGTAGAGCCACCCTGTGGGAAGACTGAAAACTTCCTGGAAGTACTGAATGAACTGGAAGAAAGACTGTATAATGGCACTGTTCTTTTGCCACAAGGCTTCTGTAAACTGAAGAGCAGCTAAAGTAAGCAGTGAAATAATGTAAGCAATCCTATATCGTTATGTAAGATATTTAATAATTTTAAGCTTCAAAGCAAGAACATTGCAGTAGGAAGCATTTGCACTCCAGAGAATCACTGTGGTGGTGGATCCATGATACATTCTAATTAGTGTTGGTCAGACCTTCTGTTACAAAGGACTCCTCAGAGACAAATGGAAGTCAGCATCAGGAAAGCAAGCCAAGTGATCCAAAGAATCCAGCAGAGTCAGAACAAGAAACAAGATAAGTAATACAGTAATCCACAGCTCTGGCAGTGGTTAGAGCTGGGGAAAAGTTTAAATAAAAAAAAAAAACATTTAACTATAAACAGCAAAGAATGTGGTTGAAGTGTTTCAATGCAGGAATCTGCAGAATATTTCTATAGACTCATCTTTAAAAGATATTACCAGCTCCATGACACAGCTGATGTCAGCATGAGATGTTTGATCAGACAGTTGTCTCAAAGTTATTGATGACAACACTGTTCATTTGCATACCAAGTGTTGGGAAGTTAAATGTAGATGAAAATTAACTGATAAAATCATTAAACTATCAAAGGATACCAAACTTTATGTCATACAATAATTTTAAAATGCATTTCTG
This sequence comes from Pseudomugil tenellus, assembly GCA_037177515.1. NCBI lineage: Eukaryota > Metazoa > Chordata > Actinopteri > Atheriniformes > Pseudomugilidae > Pseudomugil > Pseudomugil tenellus. The sequence goes on from JBAMHX010030254.1 coordinate 2,905, forward strand.
TTATTCCTCTCCTCTTCATCTATGCTCTGCATTGCTGTCTCCTTACGGTTGAATGCTGGGCGTAAGTACATCCAGTGCAATGTCATAATTCATAATATGCCTCCAAAAAGATGTCTGAAGCTTGCAGACAGCAACAGCCTCTCATCCTGGTGAATAAACATTCGCAGATCTTCATATTTTACTTCTGCATGACTGCACAATGCTGCACAGTAACGTGAAGGTGTCTGAAGTTTTCCAAACTGCGTGTTTGTTAAACAGGTGTTACAACAAAATGTGTGAACCCATGAGGTGCTCGTCTACATTTTACTACATATATGTTTTACTAGGTGAGCAAAGGTTTCAAAACTCCAAAATATGAATGAGAAAACCTTTATTAGTCCTTTAGCGGGAAAACTGTAATACTGTGTAATAAGAGCCATCAGAAAAATGCATACAGCCCTTATTTTACTACACAATAGTATATATAACAACACGTAGCCATGGAAATTACAAGCAGCACACAAAAGTTAGCATTAGCTATTATTATGTAATAATTCTAAGCTGCCACCACCTTTGTTAATCCAGTCTGGTCTGGTGTCAGAGGTAAAAGAGCACTCACCAACACAACTTATGAAATGCAGGCAGGTAACTTTATTATACACTATGATATTTTGAATATTATATATATTGAGGACTGCAGGCTAGAAAGGGAAGGCTACGTCAGCAGGCGGGGCAGCCACTCCACATCCCCAACCACTTGCTGCAAAAAAACAAGCACAGCATTAACACCCTAACAAAAGGCACACAGTAGAATTACACAGCACGCTATGGGGGTTCACCACACACGCTAACCTGGCTGGGTTTGTTTACCTTTGTAAACCACGTGACTCTGGCCGTTGAGGTGGTCTCGCGTTGTTTGCCCATCAGAAGTGGAAAGTCTCACAGGTCTCTGCCCCTTCCGCCCCCTCGTTTGAGTCCATGATCCTAATGCTGCCTGGTCGTTCCCACGTTCATTGTTGCAGTTTACCATCCACCCAAGCTCAATAAGGACTTTTTAAATGACTTCTCTGCATTTCTGGCAGATCTCTCCTCATGCTCGCCCAACATAATAATTCTTGGTGATTTTAATATCCATATGGACAATGTAAATAATATTCTGACCTGGGATTTTATGTCTTGTCTTAACAGCTTTGGTCTCCAACAGTTTATTACCACTCCAACTCACTCAAAAGGTCACATTCTTGATTTAGTTTTCTGTTCAGGTGTAATTCCCACTGGTTGCAAAACAGATGTACTTCCCTTCTCTGACCATATGTTCATTTCTTTTTCTGTCAGTCTGGCTCTCACAACAAACAAGCACTCTCGTGTCATATCCTTCCGTAATATTAAGGACATCAACTTTCTCTCTACTGGTATCAACGCTCTACCCCACCCTGACAGTTTCTCTAGCCCTGATGAACTGGTCTTACACTACAATAACAGTCTTCAGAATCTGCTCAATAACTTGGCCCCTCTAAAAACTAGATCAGTAACTTTCAACCGCTCTTCACCCTGGTATACCCCGGCTCTCAAAAAACTCAAACCCCAAAGACGCCAACTAGAACGTCTCTACAGGAAATTTGGTCTAATTATTCATCAGGAAATGTATCTAAACCACATCACTTATTATAGGGACTGCTGCAAACTTGTGAAATCCACCTATTATTCCAATTTAGTTAATTCAAGTGAAGGTAACACAAAAGCTCTATTCTCTCTCCTGAACAGTATTTCACAACCTCCACAGTTTATTCTTGCTTTTCACATCCAAAACAAAAAATATTCATCAACATCTCGTTCCAAATACTTCACCATTACCTCTACCTCCTTCCCCCACCCTTTTCTGCATTCACTACCAACCTTCCTAGTAAAAGCACCCACATCCTCACTGCCACCCCTAATTACGCACATCATTTATTCCTCCCTCACCACCGGTCTGCTCCCCTCATTGTTAAAAACAGCTGCCATCACCCCAACACTTAAAAAACCCGGTTTGGATCCCAATAACCTCAGTAACCTTTGTCCCATCTCCAATCTACCGTTTATTTCAAAACTTCTGGAAAAAATGGTTGCCTCTCAGCTCCGAACCCATTTATCCATTAACAGTCTGTATGAACAATTTCAATCTGGTTTCCGTCCACTCCACGGAAACAGCACTACTGAAAATCACCAATGATCTCCTTGTGGCAGCTAACTCTGGGCTGTTATCCATTCTTATCCTTCTTGATCTGAGTGCTGCCTTCGATACCATCTCCCACTCCATCCTTCTGATTAGACTCTCCTCTATCGGCATCAGCCACGTCCCCCTTAACTGTATCAAATCATACCTCTCTGGCCACACTCAGTTCGTCCAGATGAAAACTTTCCATTCCCAGTCACCACAGGTGTGCCCCAGGGCTCAATCCTGGGTCCCTGCTGTTCATCATATATCTCCTCCCCCTTGGTCATATTTTCAGAAAACACCACACAGTTTCATTGTTACGCGGATGACACCCAGCACTATCTCTCCACAAAACCAAACTCCACCCTCCCATCTTCCTCCATCACAGACTTCATGAAATTAAGTCATGGTTCACTTCAAACTTTTTCAAACTAAACAGCAGTAAAACTGAAATGTTATTAGTCGGCACCAAATCCATCCTCTCTAAATCTGATAGTTCGACTGATCCAGGGTGGCTGTAGCTCAGGTGGAAGAGCAGTCGTCTTTCAACCAGAAAGTTGTGAGATCGATTCCAGGCTTCACCTGACTACATTTCGAAGTGTCCTTGGGCAAGACACTTACTCCTAAGCTGCCCCCCGATGTGCCTATCAGGGTGTGAGTATGTGTGTGAATGGGTGAATGTGTACTAGGTAGTGTAAAGGGCTTTGAGCGGTCAACATGACTGGAAAAGCGCTCTATAAGTATAAGTCCAGGCCATTTAGTTTCTGCATTACCATTGATGACTCTTCCATCTCTCCCTCCCCTCAGGTAAAGAGTCTGGGTGTCATCCTCGACAGCACTCTGTCTTTCACATCACACATCAATAACATAACATAATCCGCATACTTTCATCTCTGGAACATCAACCGCCTCCATCCCTCCCTTACCACCCCCCCCCCCTCCCCCCAACCTGTTCACAGTCTGGTCACCTCTCGTCTTGATTACTGTAACTCCCTCCTGTTTGGTCTTCAACAGAAAATAATCCATAAACTCCAACTGGTACAGAATGCAGCAGCCCGAGTCATCACAAGAACTCCATCCATCCATCACATCACCTCCATCTCACAGCAGCTTCAATGGCTCCCCACCACCCACAGCATTAACTACAAAATATTACTGTTATCCTTTAAAGCCATCCACAACCTCGCCCCTGCATATATTTCTGATCTCCTTCATGTCTCCAAACCGGTCCGTTCCCTCAGATCTTCCTCCATCTAATTCACCTTCACCCCCGCTTGTCCTGCCACCATGAGGAGCAGAGCTTTCGGCTGCTCTGCTCCTCATCTCTAGAACTCACTCGCCCCTGACCTCCACAACTCTGACTTTATTCACCTGTTCAAATCCAAACTGAAAACACATTTGTTCAAACTGGCTTCTTTTTTGTTGCTTATTTTTACTTTATCTCCACAAAGAAGGAACAAAAGTAGATCCAGCAAAACTTATTGGAACATTAAGCATTATCTGCTGCATTTTTCATGTCAGTAAAACCTACATAACCGGGGGAGTGGTAGCCTCATGGATACAGAGGTGGTTCTGATTCTGGAGAATCCAGGTTCAGGTTCCTGATATGACCATCAGAGCTGCTGCTGCTGTCTGTACAACTGATTATGTTTGTTTCTCCCAGTATACCAGGTGGAGGTGGAGTCAGGGGTGAAGTCTGTCCTGCTGCCCTGTAGAACCATACATCACCTTTCTGGAGATGCTAAAGTGGAGTGGAAGAATGGCAGCTATCTTACACTACATGTGTATCAGAACGGTTCTAACCAGCCTGATAAACAACATCAGCACTACAGAAACAGAACAAAGATCCAGAGAAACCCTCTAGAATCTGGAGACCTCAGTCTGACTCTGAAACACCCGAAATACAGCAGGACCTTCACCTGCAGTGTCTATGACAGAGATGGAAACATCCTGATGAAGAAACAAGTAAAGCTAACAGTCAGAGGTCAGTGGTTTAAGTGTGATGTCTGTGTGTTTTTCCAATCAGCTGGTCAGTTGTGATTAGGGGTCTAGTCGTCATTTTAGAAGTAAGGGGATCACATTTCTTAGAGGTTAATTGAGTGATTTACCATCCCCTCACATTCAATTCAATTAAATTCAATTCAACTTTATTTGTATAGCGCCATTTCACTACCATGTCACCTCAAGGCGCTTCACAGAGATCGGCCAATTAAAAAATAGCCTTATAGGGAACCAGCAAGATCGCATCAAATCTTGACTTTGATCAAGATTTGATCCAATCTCCCATCCTGAGCTGGATGAGGCGACAGTGGGAAGGAAAACCTTTTTCAGGCACTGGAACAAGGCAGGATGTTTTCCACATCACTGGTATTCTTTCTGACTCATACTGTTGTTGAACTGGTGCTGGAGAATCAGACATAGTTGTCTTGAGCAGGGAACTCTGGGACTGACACCATCTGGATTTGATACCAGGAGATGTGGAGGGAGATGAGGTTTTGTTCAGGTCCTTGACTGAGCTGCAGGGTGACAGAGTGGAGGTGTGAAAGGAAAACTGTAGGCTCATGGGGCTAGCATGTAGCTCATTTCAGCTAGCATGTAGCTCATTTCAGCTAGCATGTAGCTCATTTCAGCTAGCAGTTCCATCTCTCTTGAACAGATCTTCTCTTTCCAGGATGACATCACTGCTGGTTTACCAGTACTGCAACTCCTTGTCCCTTTAGTTTTCCACTGAGTTGTTTATTGCGGTCTGTACGGACCATCTTGAAGCCATGTATAGACGCATTAAAGTCCGGGATATTTTCAGTTAGCACCTGGAGCTCGACAGTTTTCTTAGATATTGAGCTAACGTTACCCATCACAACATTTGTAAGAAACTGTTTAAATGTCCATCGTTTTCTCTCCGCCTCACCCTGCCCTGCATCCCTTTCTCTTTCTTTTCAAGTCCATTGAGATTAGAAGTGTTATTTCACTGATAATATTGAATTTGGAAAGCATTATCATTTGATCTTGGTGATAAACAAATCTTGTTGCCATGAACACTCACCATAACAAATCAAGAACAGAAAAAATATGCAGAAGATCTCCTGTATAGCACATCTGCTTACCAGCATGAAAAGTCTTGGAAAATCCAAACTGAAAGCTCAAGTCTTTAAAAAGATGCCTATATTACAAAAAACACAACAGTTTCACAACAGTTAAGACAGAGCTACTACAGTTTGCAGCTGTAATTCTACATTGGAATTTTATTACTGAAAAAAATTCTACATTGGCCCCCCATTAGTCTCACCACCTGTGTGGGGGGGCCATATGGGTCAGGTGCAGTGTGAACTGGGTGGCTGATGGCGGCAGAGGACCCTGGCAGTCAAATCCCCGGTTGCAGAAACTGGTTCTAGGGATGTGGAACGTCACCCACCTGGCGGGGAAGGAGCCTGAGATTGTGCGCGAGGCTGAGCAGTTCCGACTAGATATAGTTGGACTCACCTCAACTCACAGCTTGGGTTCTGGAACCAATATCCTTGAGAATGGTTGGACCTTGTTCCACTCTGGCGTTGCTTTCAGTGAGAGGGGTAGAGCGGGTGTGGGCATACGGCTTGCCCCCCGGCTTGGGGCCTGTACATTGGGGTTCACCCCAGTGAGCAAGAGGGTAGCCTCCCTCCGGGTGGGGGGACGGGTCCTGACTGTCTTTTGTGCTCATGCACCGAGCAGCAGTTCAGAGTACCCACCCTTTTTGGAGGCCTTGGGACTCCCCCGTATTGTTGGACTTGCGGCCGCATGTCAATGACACTCAGGTGAAAAGAGGGGTGGAGCTGTCAACTGATCTGAGTCCCAAACGCGTATTGAGGATCTGCTGGGAACAACTGGCTGAGTCTCCTGTCAGAAAGAGCTTCAACTCCCACCTCAGGCAGAACTTCTGAGTCAGAATTTTCTGAGTCTGAGTGGGCTTTATTCCGAGCCTCAATTGTCGAGGTGGCCAGCCGGAGCTGTGGCCGTAAGGTCGTCGTTGCCTGTCGTGGCGGTAATCCCAGAACTCTTTGGTTGACACAGGCGGTGAGGGATGCCGTCAAGCTGAAGAAGGAGTCTTACAAAGCCTTTCTGGTCTGCGGGACTCCAGAAGCAGCTGACGGTTCTCGACAGGCTAAGCGGAACGTGACTTTGGCGGTTGCCAAAGCAAAAACTCGGACATGGGAGGAGTTTGGTGAGACAATGGAAAACGACCTTCAGACGGCTTTAGGGAGATTCTGGTCCACCATCCGGCGGTTGAAGAGGGGGAAGCAGTAAGCTGTCAACACTGTTTACGGTGAGGATGGGGGACTGCTGACTTTGTCTCGAGACGTCATGGGTAGGTGCGGGGAATACGTCGAAGACCTCCTTAACAACATGTCTTCCGAGGAGGAAGCAGGGCCATGGGACTCTGCCCATCTCGAGGGCTGAGATTGTTAAAAAGCTTTGGGAGTTTGCCCAACCAGTCTACATGTGTTTTGTGGATCTGGAGAAGGCGTTTGACCATGTCCCTCGGGGACTCCTGCTCTCACTGCTCCTCAACACACTTATGTTCACACAGCATCAGCAGCTTCTAAACATTGCAGTGTGATTGGAGGAAGCAGCAGATCTGATCACTGGGATTGATGTGGATTAATGTTTCAGTAAACTGTAGCAAAGTGGGATTCTAGTGGGAATGATGGGAAGGTTTAATGGGAATAAATGAGACTGGAAAGGTGCTTTTCACATGTCATGTTGATTTGAAGCTAAAGTTTACTTCGTCTCTCAGTCTGTAAAGTGCAGGTGCAGGAGGGGGCAGAGTGTGTTGAGCTGCTCTTCAGAACTACACCTGACCTGCCTGGAGATGCTAAAGTGGAGTGGTGGGAGTGGGACAGATACTACAGGATGGTCCATGTGTATCAGAACGGTTCTGATCAGCCTGAACAACAGTACTGCATCTACAAAAACAGAACAAAGATGAACAAAGATCCCCTGAGAACTGGAGACCTCAGTCTGGCTCTGAAACGTCCCACATATGAAGACAGTAGAAAGTACACATGTATTGTCTGGAGAGAAGGATATCTCATAAGACAGAAAACAGTTTTGCTGAAAGTCAAAGGTTTGTTTGTTTGTTTGTCTTTTTATTTGTCTGTCTGTCTTTCTGACTGTCTTCTGTCTCCTCAGCAGGGACACTTCGTGTTCAGGATCCAACAGAGGACATCAGCAACATGACTCCTCTGAGGGCTGATCAATCAGTCTGATCAGCTTGTTGATGGATCAGTGATTATTGATGGATGTGAGTTTGGATGACAGAGAAAATATAAAGACAGATCTGGTGGACGATGAAGAGAGGATGTGACTCCAATGCTTCTTTACAGACCTAGACAGTAAAGTTTTCTAACAGATGCTCATTCAATTCAATTCAACTTTATTTGTATAGCATCATTTCATGACGATGTCGTCTCAAGGCGCTTTACAGAGATCAGCCAATTCATAAAAAATAGCCTCATATAGGGAACCAGCAAGATTGCATCGAATCTTGACTTGGATCTAATCTCCCATCCTGAGCTGCATGAGGCGACAGTGGGAGAAAAAACCCTTTTAACAGGAAGTAAAACCTCCAGCAGAACCCGACTCGGGTAAGGCAGCCATCTGCCTCGACTCGCTGGGGTT
>JBAMHX010030255.1:0-10729 GCA_037177515.1 Pseudomugil tenellus
TATATATATAAAGAGGTAATTATGATCAATGTGCTACCTAGTTCAAATAATTGTAACAGTAATTCTCAATGTAGGCAAATATCAATTAGATATGTGCTAAGATACGTAGTAGTGACAATCCTCATTAAGCATCTAAAAACCATTTGCAAACATGAAGTCCGTCACCAAGAAAAACAAAAAAGTAAAGGTTTAAAATACATTCTAACTAAATTTCCATTTATAGAATTTGTTTTCCTGAGTGCATTGCTCCCTCTGGCTCTAGTGTTTATTTATTTATTTAACCTATTTATTTAGAACTTTTGAAGCAAAATTTTATATTTTATTATATCTCTTGCATGCATATTACCATATTTCTTTGTGGTTATTTATTCACTTAGCATTTTCAAATCTGTCTCTCTCTTACTCACAACTGGTGCAGAATAAAGCTCCTTTGTGGTCTGGCAGTAGATAGATGGATGGATGGATGGATGTTTTTAAAAGATTCAGGATTAGTTTATATTAGTTTATTGATTTTTTTTGGTTTGTATTATTTTGTTTTTTTTTTTAATTCAGAAAAACTTACGCTTTGATTAATTATGTAAGGACGACATTACAGAAGACCAGATTTATGAATCCTCCCCATCAGTTCATCCTACACGCTTCCTTCTTTTTTGCTTTCCTGTCAAACAATTATCAAATTCTTACAATAAGGATTGTGTAATTTTCCTAAATCATAATTTACATTAAAATGGGTGAAGTGATAAAGTGACAGGCCTTACTGTTTCTTTGGTGTTTCCTGACACCTTGAATAAATGAACACAGTGTCTCATTTAGTCTTAGTCCCCACAATATAAAAATAAGAAAGTGTGGAGCTTTTTATTGTCCAGCAGCACTTTTACTCTGAGCATTTTGACAAGCATGTGACTTATGACTCACAGGATAGAAAGTGGTTGGATTACAGAGATGGTTTAACATGCTTTATGTTTGAGTTTTCCAGGTCTTTGCATGGAAATGCTCAAAATTTGTCCACATTTAAAACATTTTAACAGTATATAAAGTTCAATAAAAACAAACAAACAGATAAATATGACACTAATTTATTCATTTATGGAAATGCTTCAGTTTTACATAAAAATGGCTAAATTACGAGAGGAATCTCATGCCTAAACTCTCCGAAATATGAGAATAATTGGTCGGGCCAAGGGAGTATTAAATATACTTGTACCTATTGTACCCACTTATAATAGGTACCCTACATATGAGTTGCTAATCACCAATAATCATTCCAAAGCAGAGTTGGGTAACCATCTGCAAAACCCCTCTAACTTCATAGTCTAAGAAAAACAAATTCAGACATTTGCATTAAAGTGGAAGTACAACCGGTTAGATGAGTTGGACTGTTAAACAGTTTTATTGGCACAGTCTACAAACAAGGCAATGCAACAGAAACTGAACTTAACCCCTATCTAACCCATAAGACAGAGCTTTTCCCCTGCAATAGTTTCAGAATAGCATTTAGCAAGCTGTTTTCCATCATTGGAGTGTATCCAATTTCGACAGCCAGCAGAACTTGAGCTGGTTGTTTAAGCTTCTAATTAAGATTCAAGTCTGAAATGATGCATAACCATAGATGTAGCAACTCATTTGCAAACCTTGTTGATTGTATCATTTTCTTTTGAAAGCTTTTATTATTTCGTATATAAATTTGTGTTATATTAATGTGATGTAACATCACAATGCTCCACATGACTATTATTTCAGGTTACAGTCCAGGTCCAAGCTAATTCTTTTTGAGGTAAGAGTTTTAAATTGTTTTCGTAGATGCACTGTAAAAATATTCATAACCCTCAGGGGACTGGTTAAGATGTGTGGGCACATGGAGAAAAAATAAGTTGTGAACAACATCTACAAGGCAAGGCAAGGCAAGTTTATTTGTATAGCACCTTTCATAAACAACAGTTCAAAGTGCTGCACATAAAAACATTAAAAGCATTACAGATGTTGAAACAGAAAAAAAAAAACAAAAAAACAACATAAAAACAGAGCAAGAATCATGATAAAATAATAAATTAGTTTAAATCATTAAGAAGAACATAATTAAAAAGTCACCGTGCAGACTTTATTTATAGCAGGAAGAGAAAAGATACATTTTTAACCTGGATTTAAACTTTTCTACATTTGGTGAAAGTTTTACCTCTACTGGCAGTTTGTTTCACTTGTTTGCAGCCTAACAGCTAAATGCTGCTTCTCCATGTTTAGTCTGGACTCTCTTCTGGACTGGTTGACCCGAGTCTTTGGATCTAAGAGCTCTGCTTAGTTTATATTGTCTGAAAATATCACAGATGTATTCTGCTCCTAAACTGTTCTGGGTTTTATAAACAATCAGCAGGGGTTTTAAATCTATCCTGTGACTGACTTGAAGCCAGTGTAAAGATTTTAAAACTTGTGTGGTGTGTTCAAATCTGTAAGTTCTAGTTAAAACGATAGCAGCAGCATTTTGAATTAGCTGCAGATGTTTTATGCTCTTTTTGGGAAGTCCTGTTAAAAGACCATTACAGTAATCCAGTCTACTGGAGATGAAAGCATGGATGAGTTTGTCCTGGTCTTTGTGGGAGATTAAACCTTTAATTATGTTGATGTTTCTGAGTTGGTAAAACCCACACTAATATCTACACTACATACTCTTTTGCACCTTGTTAAACTTGTTATCTGTATGGTGGTATTATCCTGCCATTTATCAAGAGCATATTTGGTAGATTTGTATTTTAGCTCAAATCTTCCAAATGTGCTCTTGATAAATGGCAGGACAATACCCCCATTTATATGTTGCAACATGTTATAGATGCAAAACAGAACTGAAGCCACACAAGTAAGCTTATTGTTTTATGTCACAATAGTTTCTGGAGCTACTGTCCTGAATGGTTTAAGTCTGGTCTTGTTAGCCAAAAAAAAAAAATTAATAAAAAAAAAAACAACAACTCAAACCTGAACCTGTTAAACTTAAATGCCACCTTTTCTTCCTGTCGCGCTGTTGCTTCTCAACCATTTTCTCACTCACAATCACCCACTCAGTCGTTTATAACTGGAAAACTGGAGCTACAATACAGTTAGCTGGGCTGGAGATGTCTGATCTAACCTTTAGGACTAGTGTTGTCGAGCACCATCCATCCATCCTTTATCTCTACCCCTTGTAGATGTTATTCCTGTCAAGGACGAGGACACTGGTTTCTTTAGATTGAGTAGAATATAAATTTAATAATGAAGATATAAGAAGTTGAACATACATTAAACATTGAAACATGAAGGGACAAAAGATTAAGACATACAGACATGGTACGAGATCATAACCCGGGGAGAATATTCCCACAGATCTGTGGCCTCAAAGAAGTATGGAACTATTCTGCCCTAGTCAGATAGGGGAGCTTTGTTTAAAGACTTTGGTCACATGCGTCAATCTGTTTCTAAACATTTCCCTGATGGAAGGACGCCGGCCTTGCTTCAGCAACAACAACCAAGGTCTTAGCAGATGGTTTACTAAAGGTCAAAATGACATCAATTTAGGAGCCTGATGGTCGGACCTTTCAGCTAGACTCTAATTAAGAGCAAGATAATTAAGCTAATACATGAAATTCCTCTACACCCTTATTCCAATGTAGGGTTGCAGGTAGGTAGAAAAAACATTTATCTACATAGGATATTCCATTTGTTTTTCATACAATTTTCTTATCTGTGATAAGAAGTCAATGTGTTGACTGCAGGAATGAAATAAGCACAAGTTTCTAACCTACAACCTAACTTACATTATTCAGAATGAGAAGAGAAGATTATGTCACTTTCACCATCGAAAACATCTCAAACCTCTATTGTTCTGAAAAAAAAAAAAAAACATGCAATATAGCATACAATATAACTCATAGATACATAAGTCCAGTCACTGAAACTTCTCCATCCTATACTAGTATTAACTTTGAGTCCCTTCAAGGATGTCTGTAGTGGCATTTTTCCACTGCTGTTTGTTTAACATTCTACAGATGTGGTAGCAATAATCTGAGGTTGTCCAGTTAGGACTTTATTCGGTGTTTGGGTTAGAGAAGAGGAAATGCAGACCTCAATGCTGGATTTACTTATCCTCATTCAGAAGCACAGCACAAAGGTCCCAACACAAACATAATAAACACTACTAGTACAACACTGCAAGTTCTATATGTGGTTTTGTGACAGCAGAATGGAAAAGCGGATGCTAATTATCTAATCTAATTTACAAGGTAAAGTAAAAGTAAAAGAGAAGAAAAAATACACACATCTAGCTAGCACTAATAACATACAAGTGACCAGTAAACTGTCAAACTGCACAAAATCAGAATTAAAGTTCCTAATTACTGTATATTTAAAATGTATATAGCAAAATAAATATCAAATGGCACAAAAGGGAATTAGCAGAAATATTGTCTGAATTTCAGCAAACTGGACTTGTCATGTTCGAAACAACACAGCTGGAATAAAACAGCGTCACATTAATATAATTTGAGATTAAGCTGCATTTAGTTGACAGACACATTTAATGTCATATTACTGATAGTTGTAGCTTATGACGTGATTGTTTATGCGTTTCCATGACAACGCTAAAAGTTAGTGTCCAGCATTGTGGGTTTTACTATTGTCTTTCATTTTTCAGTATGTTTATCGTTGAATCTTTGGACTGTACCTCACAAGGTTCCTGCCATATGTTGTAAAACTTAGTTAAAACTATTTAAGTTTAAGTGAGACACATAACCCGGAAGTGGCAAGCGGCAGACAGACAGGAAAAAGAATTAGACATCTTTCGAGCTGGACAATGGATTTTTATGCCTGTCGGTCTTATGTACCACTGGTTTTCATGGTATATGCAGTAATTTTTTTTCACACTGTGAAGACTGATATGTTATGATGTTGTTTCTGGTTTTCACAGTGTTCCATGAGATGTCAGTACAAAGCGTGGAGTCTTTGCAGCCAGGACAGAATAAGATATTCCAAAATACACACAGCACACACACATTTACATACGTTTATAAACATATTGGTACTCATATATGTTGTGAGCGTTTAAAGCTGGAGAGTAAGTTTGCCAAAATAGGATGAGACTAAAGGCTAACATAATTGTGATTTCTTTTTTTTAATAAAAAAACTGTGACGACTCAGAGTTGCACAACCATGTGTCAGAAATTATTTTATTCAAATGTATAAAATCGGTAACATGATCACCGTTGCACAATCGCTCCTTCCCACGTGTTTACATTCACAAGACACTTGTGATTATAAATTATTTTATGTCATCTACACTAATGTTACATGACAACACAATTTTATAATGTCTATGACAAGAGACAAGAAGACAAAATAAATAGATGCAGTGATGACGGACGTGCAATGAAGTAATCAGATAATTTCTTTCCCTTTGATGCATTACACACCTATAGTCAGCAGATGGCGATCTTTGACCAGGTCAAATGTTTCAACACAATGTGTTGATCTCAGGCAGTTGGTTTTCTCATCCCTAAATTTCTGTGAGCATACACATCAAAAAGTTGGTTTCTGTGAACAGATATAACTGTTACTGATGTTACTGAAGTCCTACTGTCATCTGCTGGTAACCCAGCAGTGTTTGCAGCCATAAGCAGCACAGACACACAAACTTCACAAGTGGAAAGTCTAATTAGTCACATGGGAGACATGGAGGAGAAATATCAAAGAGCACAAACGAGCATTTTTTACTGAGCTCCAGTATTATTAAACCTTGCTTCGAAATGATTTCAATGGAGGACTATATGAGCACATTTAAACTCAAAGTCAGGTCAAACCATGTCCTCAAGAGCAGAAGTCCTGCAAGTGTTGGGAGTTTCTCTGCTGCAACATACCTGATTCAAATCAAGAAGTAATTATCAGACTTGCGCAAAAGTTGATGTCAAGCTCTGCATAAGTTTGCTAAATAACTCTAATCTGTATTGGGTGAATTGCAGCAGTGAAGGTCTAAAACACTTACAAGGATATGGCTTCAGAGGGCTGGAGTCCCCGCCCTCCTGCAATCTAAGATTAAACAATCTGTTGTAGTGCAAATCATACTATGAACTACAACATTGCTTTTAGCTTTATGAACTCATGCATAGCATCATTTACAAATCTTCAGTCCTATGACAATTTAATGTTTGATTGTTTTGGCAGTGATATCTGCTTAAACAGTCTCTTTTTTTGGAAAACTATGTGCACAGATGAAATTTCAAACACATAACTTGTCAATAAAACATACACACTACTTCAAAGACAAGCTAAAATGTCTCTAACACTTCTTTAAAACACCATAACTATTTGACCACAAATTGAACACAAACTCTTTTTGTGACACACATTTTTTTTTAATATGTTCATGTAAAAGGAATACTTTATGGGTCATGTGAAGAGCAAGGTGGTGTGTTCAGCAGAGATAATATTGCAACACTACTTTGCAGGTCCTCACCATTGATTGTATGGTCCTCACACACGCTCTATACCCAAAGGCCGAGTTATATACTCCAGAAATTCAACTGAATACTGAGTAGCTTGTATTAACGCTTGTGTTTCTAAATCCTGGTTGTCAAATATAACTGCCTCACATGTTTTAACACACCAGATTTAGATTAGTGGACCTCCTTCTTTACAAGGTTGTGTGTTAAAGTGCAGGAATTTTTCAAATATGCAGGATAGTAGGGTTTTTTTTTTAAGGACCTGGGTCCTAGTTTATAAAACTTTTCTCAAAATCTGTAGTAAAATTATACTTGTGCCAAAAACTTTTACTTTGCTGCGCCAAAGTAAAAGTCAGATTCACAAAACTTTGGTTAAGCACAGCTGCCCTCCATTTTCCCTTTTCTAAATCCCACCTTCCCCAAACATTTGTGCAGGTGAATTTTGCTTGTCTGCGCCCCTGGAAACACCTTCTGCAATACATAGCCAATGCGAAGTGGCTCATCAATAAATCAGCAAGTTTCTGTGGCATTTTACTTTGAATTATGGCAACTTAGAGGACACAAACATAAGTTTTTGCAGAATGTAGTCAAGATACTTCATAGTGAGAAAGAGACATAAACACATCTTGTTTGGGGGACATAGTGGAGTACCTATATCCCTGAATTCAGAGTGCCAGGGATTGTATGGTTTCACCCCAACTGCCACCACCGAAGGATTTCCTTTGTGTGAGCGCAATAATCTGAACAATTTTTACAATTGGATTTTGATACTCAGAATACCTGCTTATGTCTCCAAGTGGACGACCTAGCTTGAATATCAAAATGTTGGGGTTCATGGTTTCCTCGCTATGTAGCACTTGTAGCACTGGTAGCACCAGCATGAATATTCAGATTTTTTTACTATTTCTGGGACTGTTTTCAATTTCATTTCAATACTCAGTAGAGGTGTTTATGGCCCGAAGGACACGATCTGTATTGAATTTCACGATATCTGCATTTATGGTTTTCCCACCAGGTGGCACTTTATGCACAAAATAATCATATTTTTGGCTGTACTACTGGAACTATTTCTCTCATTGACCTCAAATCAAGTGCAAATAAAAGGCCATGACCCCAAGATGCATCCTGTCTTGACATCATACCGAGCTGGCTCAAAGTTTTGACACCAGGTTTAGCTTTGTCACTGAACATATGCAGCTTTACATTATTGTATTGTGTCTATTTGAGGATTGGGGAATAGGAGGATTGGGGGCGTTCGGGGATATATCACTAGCTGTTACGATGCTTACATTCATTGTAAAGCATTATCCGCTTGTATCACTGCAATATGTTTATATCTTTACTCAGTGATTACACTAATAGCTACCCAAGCTAATTGCTACACGTACTCTCACAATTGATGTACCAATAAGCACCATAGCTACATTTTCATTAGGGTGAACATATTGTGCCATGACGCTTAAATATGTATTTATTGAATAAATAAATCAGTTTTGGAGCATGTCTATAATATTTCAGACTTCTGTGTTTTTGATTTTGAGGATACAACGTCTAAATGGAATGATAAAACGCATGGGTTGGATGTGGGTTAAATTCATTATCTCATCAGCTGATCTGCCAGTTTTTTTTCTCCAACATGTTACTATGCAAGGTTCAAAGTTGGCACACTGGTACACACAAATATTAATAAACATAAATTTTAATTTGTTTTAACCTACTTTCTTACCTTGTCTGTTGCCTCAACCAACAGTGTTCATTCTGAACTGATGGCCAGCAGACAAACACCAACACAAAACTGATGCATCTCCTTCTTTGTGTTGAAGTACATAATGCTGAGAGTAAAGTTGTGTTTTCTATTTTCTAAGTAGTTTGCAGGGTAATGAAGATAAGTGCTATGTACATATGGATTTTTAAACAGGAGATGCAAATGTCAGCAACCTTTAGATTTGTGCAATACAAAAAAAAAAAAAAAAAAAAAAAAAAAAACACCAGAAGCTGTTCAACTTTCCATATGTACTGATGGAGATAATTATACTCTGTGGAAACCCTCTAATTATACTTAAAGTAAATAAAATAATTCAACCAGAAAAAAATATTGGATCGATACTACAGCTGAGATTTTTCTTAGAAGACGCATCATGACAAATTCCTATATTTGTGCCAACAAAAACCTTTAAAACTGCGTTTTTCTGAAATCATGAGGGAACATAATCTTCATCATACCACAGAGTATAAGTCTAAACATGGTTTGAGGTTTATAACTAAAAGCTAATTCATTGCTAAAAAGCAGGGGTGTCCATATTCTTTACATTGGAGGGCCAAAAATGACTTGAGGTGGATGGTCGTGGGCCAAAACTAAAAATGTATGTTTCAGAATATGGAATTCATTATACTTAAACTACGCCATATTTATCAAAAATAAAACTTCACACAAAGTATAATGAATAACACAATTCTTTATTGTGTCCACAGTGTGAAATCCTCAACATACAGACAGGCCAAAACATTTGCTAAAACAGAAATGTATATCTCCATGAGACCAAAATATTTCAAAAGAACATTTCACAACACCAGAAAAAAAGTGCAAATAAAAGCATAGCCTGATTTATATCATCTTCATGATATGATGGAACAAACCATCCAACTATGTATTCAATCTATTTCACAAGTTCAGAAGATGGGATTTCTGCATATGAGTGTGTGTGTATTTGAAGAAGTACTATGTGATAGTAGCTGAATGCAGCCTGAGGAAATGGTGATGTCCGCATGGCTTGTGGTAGGGGACAGGCTTTCTAATTATCTCCACACTGGGACATTGTAGTGGCTAATTAACACAATGACCTGAGGACTGAAAGTATTTCCTTTTATTAAGTGTGAAACAAAAGGAAGACAGATAAGTCTGGATGTCTGTTTTCTTACATGCCTCAAAGTGAACGAGGGCATGTTCAGATATGGTTGTTAAGTTTTTGCTGTGTATTAAAGTCAGCCTGAGAAACATAAGGAAATTGTGTCACGGGAAACCGAGAAGGAAGATACTGTACTGCTTTTCAGCAGGGTGGAGTCAAAGAAACAAATATTATATCATTTCCAATGCACAATAATCACAATTTATGATTTTTCTCCAAAAATAATCCAGGAAACAAAACCATTTGTTTGATAAACAATTGACATTGTTTAGGGAACGTGAACACAGAGGCAAACACAGTATCTGGTGGGGAAAAAAAACATAACCTGATGAATCTGAATAACTCCACACATAAAAGTGTCCCTAGTTCCAAAGATAAAGTCAATGATGGATCAGGTTATACTTCAACCAGGTTGTAGTTGTTGTTGTTGAAAAAATACACACATTTTCAAGTTGTGAGGAAGGTGTTGGTCTATGACTTTCCCTCTTGCACCCATCATTGGCCTCAACCAATCTGATTTACAGAATCAAGACTATTGATGGCTGCAATAGAGTCAGTGTATTCCTCAAGTATCACCATTCACATCTTTATTTAAACCTAAAATGACACATTTCTTTGAGTCTCAATTAATGACTTGAACTACAATACTTTAGTAACTGTGAGCTAGCAGATTTACCTCGAGGTAAAATAAATTTATTATGACTATTTCTTCTTTCATAGGAAAGTGGGATTACAGCTTGAATCCTGACTAATCACAATCTGTGGGTAGACCAACTAGACAAGGAAAAAAACTAGTCACCGCATTTTGGACCCAGACTAATTGATGTGAAAATCATAGTGTCAAAAACATTTAAAGCTCTTGAAAAGAAGGGTTTCACGAAAATCTAATTGCAAGGAATTACAAAAAAATAAATATCAAAATATTATCTATTTTAATTGAATCAGGTAACTTCGAAGGCAATGCCCAGTGTACTCAGTTCCATTATAAATGTCTTGGACAAGCTCATCTTGGCATTTTGTGATTATCTGCTGTATTTGACCACAAACCTCCAACTCTCTTCCAAACCCTACTCAAGTCACAGTGATTTTGTGCAATGTCTCTTTTTTAAATGTCAATCTTCCCTTTGTTGACTTTCTTCACTCCCAACTGCTTTGAGAAACCTCCAGCTGGCTCCAAGATCAGTTTGCTGTCCTGTTGTGATCACTTTAATAAGCTGTGTGCTTTTTTTTTGCTGTCCTGTGGAGATGATGATCACACACCAGGTCTTGGCAAGCCTCATCTCTTAGACAGAATCACACACACACACACACACACACACACACACACACACACACACACACACACACACACACACACACACACACACA
>JBAMHX010030256.1:0-10728 GCA_037177515.1 Pseudomugil tenellus
GCCCTCACCTGGAGAGGATTGGCTAAATCAGATCCACGTTCATCTGTACCTCCAGAATTCATCACAACTGACAACAAACCCGCATATAAAAGGACACATCACCATTCATTCATTTAGAATCTGTTTGGTGTCAGACTGTCTTCTCTTTGGTTTGCATTGGACTTCAGGATTAGTGACTTTGATATTTGATTCTGTGGTTTTTGGTATTCTTGCTACACTTTGTAAATTAGATTTAACTTGTGGTGTTTAGTTCTTAGTTTTAGTTTTGTGTGTATTTAGAATAGTTAACTTTGCGTAGTGTTGTGATTTTATTGCTTCCATTAGTGTTAAGACTACTTGGTTTTTATTTGGTATTTGTTTAATTGTAGTTTTAGTCTGGATAGTTTAGCTTTTGTTTTTAATTGTACATAGTATTTTAATATTTATAGATAATTATAAATAATTGTTTTGTACATTTACAAGGGTTTTGAGTGTTTTTCTTTTGTATTTAGTATTCTTGTTGTTTTTTTGTTTGATTATTTATAGTTTAGTTTAGTTGGAGCTGCTCTCCATGTTGTTTAACATTCCTAGGAGGCCTGTTTTGTTTTGTTTCAGTACATTTTGGTACTTTGGGGATTCTGGCCATCCCAGTTTATGTTTATTAGGTATTCTGTTGTTTTGAGCAGCTTCTTGACCCTCAACTCTTGTGGTTTTTACCACTTATTTGTGTACAGCATACCCTTTTTTAAATCAATACATTCCTTTTCACAGTTAACATTCACAGAGCTCACATTGTTGTGGATCAAACCCCTAGCCGAGCTGGGTCGCAACACCTTTGCTTTCCAGCTTTAGTCCATTATGCTTCTATTATTGTTTCACATGGATAATCACCTGGATGTTTTTAGTCCGCTCATTAACCCCCCACCCCCCCCTCCCATCTATCGACTGGTTATGAAAGTTACAAAGCATGTTAAGATGAAAAATGTTACTCCATCGTGTTTCTCAGATGCAAAAGTTTCAAGAAAATACATTACAGTCTTGATAGCTAACTGGTCATCATATGATGTGCTAACTACTGATAGCATTGCTTTGCCTGGCTGCCAGCACCATGTATCCATTGCTGTCTAGCAGTTCTTTCCTTCAGGAATGTGAACAGATGTAGCTTCACCTCACAGCTAAAGAAGCATTTCTTGTGTGACATGTTAGCATGAAACATCATGGTGTCCACCAACCGTTTTAGCATCTTCGGTTTTACGCTGAGCTTTTCAAATTAAAGCAAACTTCTAGATCTGTTCCCTAAATCACAAGACAGTCGCTCATCCGGGTAAAACAGGACACCTGGTCACCATTACCCTAAAATATGAAAGAGAAGCAGGTTTTTGACGTTTTTAAAGACATGTGGGGCATTTTATGGCCTTTGTATAAAATACCAGTCAGAGCACAAAAAGGAATGAGCGCTGTGTTTAACCCCTGACCTATGTTAAATAAAGAACACTCCAGTGGAAGTATGGGGACTGAATGAGTCAAACTGTCAACTTGCTGTATGTGATGTGAACTGCTTTATGTTTGTTAAATGGTTTAGTTTGTTACATTTTGTAGGAAGAAAATGCAACAAATACAATTTTCATTTTCTAAACCATTTAATCCAGTTCAGGGTCATGGGGAAGCTGGAGCCTATCCCAACAGGCAAGAAGCAGGTACAACTGAACTGAATTATGTTTAGTTACTCTGTGACTCAAAAGTAATAAGAAAAATAGACAGAAACCACTTTTTTTAATGCATTTGGACTAAAACTGTTTACATACAGGAAATACGAATAAAACTCTAAAGTACTGCATCATTGTTAGAAAGGCTCGCCAGCATATTCTTACTAAAAAGAAGGGAATTCACTCAAAACAAAACTATTCTTTTAACCTTTTATCGGTGGGGTACTCTGAAAGTCTTCTCACCAGCTCTTTCGCTATGTGGTTCAGTAATCTCACTGTGAAAGAAAAGTAAACTTTAAACAGTGTGGTGTGCTTTGTTCACAGGACAATAGGCTGTGACCTCCCAGTCCCGGAGGATGTTTGCAAATCTAGACTTTTAACAAGAGCTTTACAGATCATTAATGATCCATCCCCCCCCCCCCCTTGTTACTGAGGTGTTTGTTCCTGCTTTCAGGGAAACAATATTAAATGCACCACTTCTCATCACACTAAAAAGCTTTTTTCTACAAGCTGTCATGACTTTGAATAATGCGCTTTGCTCTTTTACCGCCATTCATTTCTACTGCTTTTATTGTTTCTTTATATTAATGCGTTTTAGGATGTGCCATGTATGTTTTTATATTGTGTCTGTTAAATGTTGACAGTGCGCTTAAGCTCTTGCAACTGCTTTCTAATGTAATTTTACTGCAAATAGTAAATAAACTGAACTGAACACACAGAAAGACTGAGCAGAAAAACATGTAATTGGTTTGAACCCAGTGTAAAATCAGGATAATAGAGATAAGTGCAGAAAGGTACATGCTGTATGTTTCCTTTAATAATGAGCAACTTCCTGTTTCTTGGTACTAATGTGTCTGAAATGTAGGACATCAGGGACTTGACATGTTGCTTGTGGGCTCCTGCAGTGCTCTGCTATACAGCTCCACTGTGGCTGCTCACTTTAAAAATTGGACACAAAGAGTGTGAATGTGAATAAGCTTTTGCTTTTTTTCTGTTGGGCTTGTTATGTGTCCAGGATGCACCTTGCTCCTCACACAGAGTCACCACAAAGAGACTCGGACCCATTGTGATCATCTATGGGCAGAATCTGCTATGGTTCGTGTTCAGAAGAAGACCCATTTGCACCAAAAGTAAAAAAAAAAAAATGTTTTCTCTTGTTCTATATGTGTTCCAATTTAGCAGTGTTTTATCCATCCATCCATTTTCGGAACCGCTGGAGCCTATCCCAGCAACCATCAGGTGATATCATAGATGGCAGGTCAGTTCTCCAGTCCATCACGGAGCAGTGTTTTCACTGAAAAACCTAAAATCTAAGATTAAACATCTCAAATCAAGGACGCATATGCTTATTTTTTTTAAACGTAAGATATTTATTCATTCTTAGTAGGTTTTTAAAGATTTTTTTTTACTTGTTTTAGGAATTCTTAACAGGTTAATGTTCATTGAAATAAGAGAAATTATCTGCCAACAGAACAAGAAATTTTATCATATTTCAAGGAAAATTGACTTAATTTTTGTAGGTTTTTGTCTTGTTTTTTAAAGCCAGCTTTAGTGTTAAAAAGCTGCATTTAGTAATATAGCAAGATTCATTTGCATCTTCGTGTCAAATTAAGGCTGATTACACTAAAAACAACCGCACAGATTTGATAAAAACTACACAAATGCACAAATACACTGCTTCAGTATTTTAGTGTAGCTTTAGTTGAATAAGGACACTATAAATATTATTTATTTATTTGCACGCATGACGCTTATGTCATTTCCTTTACGCGGCCCGGAAGTTTTAAACCTCGCTACTTACGGCCGTTTGGTCTCAGCGGAAAAGGGCATCTTCCCTTCTTTTCTAATATTAATGTTGTTAGCATGTGTGCGTATCGAGCAAGCTAACTGCCTCGTGCAAACGTTGCACGTTTGGCAAGCGGAGCGAGTTTTCACGGTGCTCGTAGTCATGTGAGAGATGCTGGAATTTTATCCAGAATGTTCCTGTCTCCTGAACCCAATAACATACTGAACCCGTCAGAAGCTCTCGTCATCCTTCATTAATGCCAAGGGCTGCTACAGACATTGTGTAATACCCCGTTCCTAATTGTAGGAATCAAAACATCAATTTTCTGATTGAAATACAATGATGCTTTTAATGATCTAAACTATTTACTAACCAATATTTTCACTGGAAAAACAGAAACCAGTCTGACAAATGTCCTCTTCTGAATTGGCACATTTTGTACATAGTATATTTATTCAGTACATTTGCATTCACTGGTGTTTACACAAGTTTAATCAAATAGTAAAAAGCATTTTGAGAACAGTTGTGGAAAAACAGGGAACCTTTTGGTCTAGTGAAGAGTTGCTACCCAGTATGACAGATCACACCGCAGCAGTCTCTCCCACTGTGTCTCCATTCATGGATGCTGCGGCAGAGACGTGCTGCTGGGACTCACAGACGAGACATTGAAGAAAGAAGACATTTTTTCTCTCTGCTAGCCTTGTTAATTGCCTTATGATCAGTACACAGACACAAACAAGCTCAGACATTATGTGCATTGAAGATGAATGAGGAAGAACGTGCTCTTCGATGGAACATTTGCTGCATGTGCTGCTGTAAAAATGAAGCTATTTGCCTTCCTTCCAGCCATCATTAAGCTATTTTCAGCTTAAAGAGATCTATTTTACAGGAGACATAACACTTTAACTCTACAAATTAAAGCTATATATTTATTTCCATGGTAACTGCTTTTAGACAGGGGTTTAATTTGACAGTGATACAATAAACATAATGTAATACTGAATAAGAAAAAGATAAGGTTGAGTTGTCATTGAGACAGCACACGTTTATCTTCTCCCAGCTGCTCTCTGTGCTGTTTCTTTATGTATGCAAACATATCCAGCTCACAGTTCATTCAGTTTCATCTTAAAGTCAAATATAATACCTGACATGCTTGCTTTTCACCTCTTGACCATTGATGTACTTCTGAGTAAATTAAAAAACAACTTTTGTTTTGCTGACTTCAGTTTATTGGTGTTTTGGGGTGTTAAACTGGTCCAGACTGAATGTCTCACAGGGAAAAAAATAAAGATTTTATTAGAGATTTAAAAACAGGTTAAAACTCTCATGCCGATATGGACATACTTTTTAAACAGCGGTATCTATTGACGCAGCCAATGGTAACAGTTTAAAGTCAAATAAATAAACATACCTAAGCTAATATTTCTCATATTCATCTTGTATTCTTGTTTGCAAACCTGGCACAGAGGGAATCTCCCAGTGACTGTATAAATAACTGCACAGCGTCACGGTACCCATAGGTTTCTGAAGAGCAGATTTTAAGCCAATAGGCAGGTCCTACCATCGCCATCTTGGTGTTTCAACATTTACGGAAAATCCCAGAATGGATGAAAAGGTAAAGCTGAGAGAGCTTTAACCAGCTGTAACCAGTGATAGCGCATCGATCAAAAGGACACGCCTCTAAATGTAAGATTAAAATAACATAGAAACCGAAGGGTTAGAAAACAATTCACCCCACCCAGATTTTACATGATGGAAAATTGGACCTATTAAACCTAAAAAAGGTTTTAGAGCCACTCTTTGAACGTGTTTATTTCAGCTGTGAAATCAGACATTTTAACATGGGAGTCTATGGGCATTGCTCTCTATTGCTGCCAGTCATCTAGTGGTGGAGGGGGGAACTGCAAGTATTTTCACTTCCGCATTGGCGTCACCATCGGCAGCCAGAGTTTGCCGCCTGGAATCTCCCTGTTTGCTTTGTCATAAACCTGTTTCAGCTCCTCTGAGACTCTGCCAAGACAACAATATTGTCATGAAGAGTAAAGCCAGACCACATGGGCTAAAGGAAACTTCTGGTGTTGTGATCACACTTGTCAAAAAAACATAATTTTAAAACCCTTCCTTTTATTTCCTGAGTAAAATAATTAAATGCAGCAAAGAATAAAAAAAAATCTCACTATGAGCCGTTTTAAGTAAGTCTACAGCTAGCAGGATACTTATTGAATGTGACGCAGATTAAAAAGCTTTTTGTGACTAAGTGGAGGCACCAGTGAGAATATGTCAGCTTCTTGCAGTGTGGAAAGTGTTGCTGCCCCTGCATGGGATTAAACACTGAGATCAAATGAGATACCGTCACAAGGGGAGACGAAGCTGGATGGTAAAACTGCAGGAGTACGTCCATCTGCGTAAAAAAATCTGTCTAATTCTGCTTTTGTGATGAGTTGAGAGTCACAGGGATCCTTGTAAATCTATTGCAAAGGACGTTTCACTAACATTTGCAGAGCTCTTCCCTGAACAAATGCAGGAGTGTGTTTTCTTTGCTAGTTAGGTATTTGGTTTTCAATGAGAAAAAATCCCACCTGAGCCTTAATGAGTCAAATCTGTAACTCCCTGAAGAAGCAAACCGTAACTATAATGAAACTGTTTTCATCAAGATTCAGTGTAATTCCAGTAGTTTGGGGGGTTAGATTTTTCTCAGAGAGCTACAGCTGCTGCAGGGTTCATTCCTGTTCATTTGCTGCAGAATATATAACAAACTTGCTAACAGTCGATGCTTCAGTGAGGACACGTTCAGTGTGGAAACAGCTCTGCAGGAGCACACGCAGACTCCTCACCTCGGGGAAGAAAGCACATGGGCGGGATGGAAGAAGAGTGGCGGGAGTAAATTTCTCAATAATCTCGACAACTACTCACTACTACTGATAGTAACTGGGGGAAAAAAGAGCAGAGTGGTTTGATGTGATGCATATGACTGAACTGGATTTATTGGGTTATTTGTTACGGTCTTACTGGTTACTTCTAAATCCTCTGTGCTATACCGGGTCTGAATCCACACACATTCAGTGTGTGACGTGTGTATTATTCTGCTGGAGATAACATAATCAGAGGCACTTTATGATCGTAGAGCTCATGAAGTGCCTCTTTATGCGAAGGGTCAGAGAAATTTCACAGATAAAGCCACAGAATATAAAGAAAAATAGATCTAAGAGAATATAAAATTAAGCAGGCAACAAGCCTGGAAAATTTAATGATGCCAAAATACTACATAAAATCAATACAGAAAAGAGAGAAAATCACAGTATTGTAGACAAATACAACTAAAAAAAAACATATGGTGAGCACATACCCCCCCAAACAGCTCATCTCCAATCATACTGGGGTTTCCACTCTATGTTCTTGCCCTACATTCATTTTATATACACCATTAGATCTCAGGATATTTTACAGACTTATTAGTTCAGGCTACTTCATAATAATCTGTTTAAGCAGAAATAACAGATTATTTTGAATCATGACTTCGATCCAATCCCCCATCCTGACCAAGAGTGTGAAGAAAAAAACCTCAGATAAAACACAACTCATAAGGGGAGGGGGCATCTGGCTGGACCGGACAAGACAGAGACTACAGACACTGTAAATTGTAGCCCCAACACATAATTTTTGCATTTGAAACAGCAGTGATATTATGTTTACAAAAAAATACAGCAAGCAGCTCGACAGTGTTAAATATATTTGTCTTGACTTTTATTCTATCCACCATTGACAGCGGGTGTCGCCATGACGCCTGGGATCCATTTCACAAAGCTGGTTCATTGAGTTAGTTAACCCTGAAATGAGGCCAACTCAGGGTTTCCGGTTTCAGGAAGAGGGTTTAAATAAACCAGAGTAAAAGAATAAACCCTGGCTGGTTTCACAAAGAAGGTTAAGTGTAACTCTGAGTCAGTTGCTATGGTAACAGTGTCTCTGAACCTAACCTGGCCGGCAGCAGGTTTTGTGCCTGAAACTCTGAGTTTATCTCAGTCTCCTCCCCTTTCAGAAGTACGTGCACTCAATTACGTTAAATTAAAATCTCACTCACTTTGTCAGTCTCGTCTTTTGCGAACATGACATGTCCGTTTATTGAAGAAGACGATGTGCTTCTTCTCGTTGTTTCTGGGTTACATTGATGATGGTTTTTTAAAGTTTTGTCACTTATGGTTAACTCGGGATGAACTAACTCGGTGTTAATAAAACCAACTCAGAACAGCTGTTGTGAAACGGAAAACTCTGAGTTTCTCATCTCTGGAATTGTCAGCTCAGAGTTATCTCTCAAACTCAGAGAAGCCTCATTGTAAAATGGACCCCAAGTTCCGGAGGTTGGCCCGGAGGCCACAGAGACAAGAGCCTGGGCTCTAGAGGCTTACATGATTCAGGCAAATTTGGACCAGGTGCTGTGGAGCCCATGAGTGGTGTACTGTGGATGGAGCCCAGTTCCAGCGGTTCTCTCACTTCTTTAAAAAAATATATATTAAAAATCAAAATAGAATGACCTTGTTTTATGTGTGGGTTGTTCTGTTCCGAATGCTCACCTCCAACTACAAGCTTGTAAGAGGTTTATTGATTGATTCCCTGATTAACTCGGTTTTGTTGTTGGTGGTGGTAGTTCCACTTGGTCTGCTTTCTACTGATTGGTGGATTTAAAAAAAAAAACCCAAAACGGATAGATGAAGTGATCATTTTTGTCTATGAAATGATTTGAAAAGGGCTGATGGACTATTCAATTTCCATAAAAGTTGTCCATCCTAGTTTGAAATTAATCTGGTTAAATTTGAGATGGTTCACCTCTCCATTAGCACCTGAATGCAGCATTTAGATGTACACCAAGCGTCAACCTTTAATGGGGAGACGTGACGTCTATCTGTTAAAAACTGTAGTTCTCCCCTCCTCCACTAGGGGCTCCAAAACAGAGCAAATCCTCATAGAATACCATGTTAAAAAGACCAAAATAATAGTTTACCTTTATGACAACTGTGAGGGAGGATTTTTTAAATAACTCATCTGCTTAGAAAACAGAAAGCAAAACTTCCAGGACGAGGAACACGGTTTCTCTCCTCTAGTTTACATTATGAAACTTGGCATAATTAGGACTGTTTTTTTTAATTGACGGGTATCTGAAAACACCGCCAAGGCAGAGTGCAGCATGCATGCAGCTCGGAGTTTAGTCATGTCAGTCATACACCCCCCACTCTCACATCCAACTCTTTGCTACACTTCTTTACCTATTTTGTGTCTCTTGGAACTGAGGGTACACCATGATGCCACGACAGTGATGGACGGACCGAGCTTTGCTTTTGCTCTTCAATGCATAATCCACCCCCATCTAAGCTCTCAAAGTAAGGCTTGAAACCTTTCGGTGGATGAATTATGCCAAACAGCTGTTCCAACACAGTTGTTTAGCATAATTCACCTTTTCTCAACATTTTTAAATAGTCTCCATACCAACTTTGCTTATGGACACCTGATGATAAAATGCTAAATGTAAGTCTTGAGGATTTCTGGTACTGTATGTGAGGAAGATGACATGTTTTTGGTGAATTTCATATACCACTGTTTTTATTATGACATAATTGTTAACATTGCTTTTTATGCATTAATGCATAAAACATAATGTACTAAATTCAAAGATTAATCCATTAATTTCCTAACCGCTTCATGATGAAATTGCTTTATTTTTGTTATTTGAAGTTACATAAATTGCTTTTGTACATTAATATGTCACATGATACACAGTTGTAACAATTTAAAGTCTAACTTCACTTCATATAGTGTAAAACTGACAAAACCAGAAACTGGACCAAATAGGAAGCTCTGACCATTGAACTGACTTTTACATGTGTGCAAACGTGCATTTAAAACAAGTGTACACACTGGATACACAGCAGTAAACACACTGCCACAGGTTTTAGGGTCAAAGCAATCTCACCCTTCAATTTCTCTCTGGCATCTTTCGTGCTCATTCAAGGCTAAAAGTAATAAGATGGAGGCAGGAAAGTCTATAACCTCTGGTTTAAGATAATGAAGGTCTGTGTGTGTGTGTGTGTGTGTGTGTGTGTGCAGGAAGATACAGAGAGGGAAAAGAAAGGTAAAAAGATGAATTGAAGGAGAGAAATGATAAACAGCTAACGGCAGTGGAAGAGAGCGAGAGGCTTTGGTGAGGAAGGGCGAAAGAGAGAGGAGATGGAAAGAGGCGGGCTGAGCGCCTGCTCAAATACTGGAGGTAGCTGTGACACACAGAGGCATCAAAGAAATCTAGATCAATTGTCGGGGATGCGGACAAACCTGATGACGTCTCTTGTTCTTTAGAACTTATTCAGATTGTAGACAAGTGGATCAAATCTTAAGGCTGCAGGTGAGTTTTTCTCTTCCTTTCTTTTATTTTTGTGTTTCACCTGTTTTAAGTCATGTTGAGGGTTCTGCTTTAGGTTTAATGAATATACAAATCCAGCTTGTGCATCCAAACAAGACCTGTGTTCTGCTCAAATTCTGTTGGGTTAACACTTCCAATCATAAGGTCTTTTTTTAATGGACAAGTAAACTATTCAATAAAATCAACCCTCCAAAAAACATGATTATACATCAACAGTCAGGAGTTATTGAGCATTTTTACTACTTCATTTATTTATTAATCGGAACTATTTATTAGCTGAGTGTTGCTTCCACTTATAATCACAGAGAAGAGAGGTGGCCGTAAGTACCCACAGTTACTGATTTTTGTTTTATTTATGCACAACATGATTATTCAAACATGCATAATAAAGCTTGTTTAAGAAAACATTTAGTCCAGGATTTTGTGAACAGGTTGAATTTCACAGTGGGAAACCGAAGAGAAGGTGAAAGAGTACTCGGCTCTCAATTCTGTCAGTTTTTTGCAGTTTTCTTGGGAATATATTATAGTGTGTGTGTGTGTGTGTGTGTGTGTTTGTGTGTGTGCGTGTAAGACAGAGACAAAAAATTATATACATTAACTGTATTTCCTAAATAAAGTCCACTTTATTGGTTTTGCCACTAATAAATAAAGACAGAGAAGGATATAGAAAATAGGACAATCCATCTGCATTAGTGAGTTTTCTACCAAACAAGCATAACAAGTGTGTGTGTGTGTGTGGGGGGGGGGGGGGGGGGGGTGTAGATGTTTTTTAACCCTTGGGGAGGGGTGGTTTGGACCCTCCACCCTTTCACCCCTCTTTCCCCTCTTACAAAGTTTACAGCACCTCCCAA
>JBAMHX010030257.1:0-10726 GCA_037177515.1 Pseudomugil tenellus
TTTTCCGGTCGGTCCAGCAATGAATATACATTTAAAAATAAATAAATAAATATAAAATAAAGAATTCTGATTATCAAAAGAATCTTTGTATATTCATATATACAGAAAGATCCTCTTGACAGAGCAAAATTGCTCATCACAACATAGCAGTCAGATCATCATTAGACACTTAAAAAAAAAAAAAGTTCTTCACTGTGGTCTCCGGGTGTTCCTCCAACTACTGAGGTATTCCCGAAGTCATCGTCTCTTTTGATTTGTTATTTTCTGACATGTGATCTGAACACCCCGCCTTATCTAAGGCATCTGGAGGTTGAAATGCTGACCAATGGAGACTCCAAGCAACTAGGCAGCTTTGGCGCAAAAATGTTTACAAGCTGTCATGAGTTCATTATTTGTTTTGTTTTGTTTATTTTGGTTTTTTTTTTTTGCTTTAGAACTTGTGTTGCATTATTAGAAATAGAAACAACTTAAAGATTTGTTCCTGACCCGTATATATAGTGTTACCTTTAATGACAGAAAGCATGAATATAAATATTTTAATCACATAATTAAAATTTAAAATGAGTTCTGAACGTCTGCCCCTAGATCAATAAGCCATCCTCTTCTTATCTGACTGGCTACATGATATTTTGATAAAAAATGAAAAAGAAATTCCATATTTAAGCACTAATTCATCAATTTTGGCATCAGAACTAAGACTGTAAGGAACCTTGTTCTCGTATATGAACCTGAAGGAGATGGACTGGATGGCTGGGTTTAGCTATCTAGGCTCCATTTACCCGCGACCCTGAAGTGGTATGAACAATAGATGGATGGATGGATGGATGGATGGATGGATGGATGGATGGATGGATGGATGGAAACGACTCCTGCTTGCTTTAAGTGCCGTTAATAAAGGAATTACAGGTTTTACAATCCTGCACAACATTCATACATATACGTGCTTAAACCTGTTTTCCTGCAGCATGTGACTAGCCTAGTAATTGAAAAGAAAAACAGTGACCCCTGGATAAAATCCAACTTCTCGCCTTGGTTCGATCCATCAGTCCATCCTTAATACACCCAGCTGCACATGTAGAAGCACTCATATGACCCCACACCCCCCAGGCACTGTAAAAAAAAAGCAAAACCAAAAAGTGCTGAGATAATTAAAATGTAGGAAGCCTCAGCCCCCACCTCCCCCTCCCCAACCTCTAATCTTCATCAGCTAAACTGAACTGTCCTTGAACTTGCGAAGACCCTGGCTAATTAGCAGCGATTAGAACCTCTCTAGCACCCTCATTATTCTGTCCTGGTATCACTGCACTTGCAACTTCTCTTTTACTTTGATTTTTAACTTTAGCTACTTGTATTCTTCCTTAGAAAGGAGGAAGAGGCAACAGGGCAGGTTGCAAGACGCCATGGAGGTGGCAAGGGTGGGATGAGACTGAACCACAAGTTAGCAACTCATGTTGATGTTCACTTTTTTAACAGCACTATATGGACATTTGCTATGGTGAAAACAGAATTGTGCAGACGGAGGAAGGAAGAAGATATAAGACTGCACAAGTAATTGGCAGCAAATTTTCCTGTCATCTCATCGGATCTGTCATCAGGACAAATCACACTGGGCAGGATAAAACCTCCACACATTAACAAAAACATGGTGATGATGCACTACTTGTACATTAGTGCTACACAGACAGAACATCAATATAACAAAAACAAGGTTCATTAATATTCATGATTGTCATTTAAATGAAAATAAGAAAGAAAAAAAGGACAAGATGAGGATGAAAATCGTCTTTTACCATCTTGCTCAATTATATCAGCAATGTCTCATCAATGCAAAGGCAAAATTTCCAATAGTCACTCAAAAAATGAAAAACTGAAGTAAAAATAGATTTGAAAAATTGATAAATTTTCATTTAAATAAAAAAATTGGACTGAATTGGATTTTAAAATGTTGCTAAAATGATTATTAGCAAAGATGAAACAAAACTGTTCCAGACCATTTAGAGCACTTAGCTAATGAGCAGTGGGCCAGAATACCTGCCAACAGGTGCAGAAGTCTGACACCAGATTGCAGTGAACGCCTCAAACGCTCCAATTTAGTGACAGCTGATTTTTTTTTCTTTATTTAATGACAGGGTGCTAATACTCTAAGGCATAACTGCTAATATTTAGGGTCATAGTTATTAGAGAAAGTATTCCAGTAGTTACAGTGGTATAATGATGATAAAATGAATAAATTTACTATAACTTTGCATTGTTTCTATTGTTTCTACTATTTGATTGTTATTTTGGTGTGAAAATGAATTATACATGTTGATGTGATTCATAGAAGATGAGGTTGTATAAGTGTCATAATAGCACAATGATTACAAAACAGTAATATATATTTCATCAGGCCATTTTGAGACTTCTGGTTTGGGCTAAAGTTATTTCTGCATGTTTTCATATAAATGAGATTCACAAAGAGCTTTGAAACACTATTTTGTTAAAAATAGTTATTATATATAAAAAATAGTTAAAAAATAGTTATTATTAGATATACTATGTTATTAGATAATTAAATATTACATTTTATTTGATATTTTTATTTCTATTGATATTTTTAAGTCATTGTTCATTTTTTGTCTTTTCTCATTTTTACCTGGATGTTTGTTGAGTCTGTTTTGTATATAGTATTTTTGTATGATATAGTTTAATTAGAGGGGCTGCACGGTGGAGCCGTGGTTAGCGCTGTAGCCTCACAGCAAGCAGGTTGCCGGTTTGATCCCCGATTTGGAAGGTGGCCTTTCTGTGTGAAGTTTGCACGTTCTCTCCGGGTTCTCCGGCTTCCTCCCACAGTCCAAAGACATGCACCTTGGGGGATGGGCTGATTGGATACTCTAAATGGCATAGTATGTGTGTGCATGGTTGTTTGTCTATGTGTGTGGGCCCTGTGATGGACTGGTGACCTATCGAGCCGACCCTGCCCAATGTCGCCTGGGGTTGGCTCCAGCCACCCGGGGTCATGCATTCAGGTAGATAATGGATGGATAGTTTAATTAAAACTTGTTTTTTCCAGAATTAAAGTAGGAAAATGATGGTCTGGCTGCTGTGTCGTGCTGAGCTAATTTGCTTTGTCATAAGAAGCTTTTTGTATGAATGTATGTACAAGAATCTTCTTTATAGTCTGAATTACAGAATTTACATGTCTTGCTGGACAGGACAGGAGAGGACAGAGAAAAGACAAAAGGACAACAGAAAAGAGAAAACAAACACAAAGAGGGGACAGAAACACACCACAAAGGAAACACCTCAACCCAACCACAGACACTATGCCATCAGCCACACCTGAACATAAGCATAAAGGATATCTCACTGGCTCTCCACATCAAGACAAAATCAGCGAATGCCAGGAGGAACAGAGATGAATAGGAAAAATACATAGATAATTAAAAGAAGGAGAAAAAAACAACTACTATGTGTTTTAAGACTGTTTTATCACAAAACATTATGATAAGTGTGAGTTAACATATAAGAGGTTCTGACTAGTTGCAAACATGGACTTACTCAGAGCAGCTTTTACCATGAAGGAGCAGACTGGTGATCCGCCTCCATGTGAGAACCTTTTATAGGCTATATCAATGCCTCCACCAGGAATGCACGGATAGTTGTTCCATAACTCAATGTACTGTATTTTTGTCATGTGTGGGAAATGATTAGGCCTACCAAGCATTATGAACCTCCGTTTCAGATGCACTCCCAGTGGAGCTCAAAGGAGCAAGTAAGGATCAAGTATAAAAACATAACTCAGAGCGGTCAGTGACATGGCTTTATAAGTGTTGTATGGATGAAACCTCAATGCAATGCACACTGTCTAACTACAACTGGTCACATTTGACAGAGACAAATCTGTACCTTTGCTACAGTATGTCACCGGGAAACTCCAAACCCTGAAGACTCTTTTTTTTCTAAGCGACCCTCTCATTATCTGTGCACCAGAGTGATCAGTAAAAATGGGCAGGGCATTTTTTCATGAGATCTGATTGGTGATGAGGTTGTGTTTTTATACTCGCTGATCTCTTATCCAAAACGTAACCTGCTCTGGAGCAGGTTAGCCATTCACCATGTGTTGCTGCGGCGATACAGCTCAATCAAAAGTAAGCCAGCTTGGTAGTACAAAAAATCCAGAAGTAATTCTTGAAGTTACCCCGATGTGCAAAATTCATCTTCGTAGTACGTCCTCATGGGAAATGGCAGTCAGCCCTGAGAAATGATCCCAGCCAACCGACCCCAGAACAAACGCAGCATCTGTCCAGGAGGTTGCAGAGGGAGGTCCAAGACAAAGCCCCCGTAGTCAGACAGAACGGATCCAAGCGGCCTCAGGTCAGGAAATGCTGACCCCACCAAGCAACCAAGGATCCGTCCACAAAGCATCAGGGCCCCCAGACTTCCACGCTAGGGGGGCAGTACAACCCCCTGCACACCAGTTTCCCACCCTGGGAACCAGCCCTCATACACATAACCACACAAACTCAATTTTCTCTTCCCCCACTCAACACTCCCCACACTTACATTAAAGCGCATAAACCTATCTCCTCCCTCTCTCCGCCATGCACTTGCGATTTTGTATAATATTAGATCTTTAAATAAATCCAAGCAATAAGCCACAGCCATCAGAGAGTCCAAGAGGCAAAAGGTTTACAGGGCCTGTCCCCAAGGGGGCCGGTATCTGCCGGGGCTTGTGAGCAGCCTCCTCGTGTCCCTAAGGACTCGTGCTACCTGCATGGCCAGGATGGTGGGGCCAGGGGACCCCCAAGAAGAAGGTTCTGTGTATTGGCTGGCGGTTACCCAGGACTTGGGGGCCTCTTGGTCCCTTTCTAATCCTTGGTGTGGGGATAGATTGAGGCTGTGTCACCAAACACAACTCACACAAGTGCACACACACATACTCGTTGCTGTTTTGTTTGTGTTCATGGTTTTTATAGGGTTTTTTTTAATCACAGATGTTCCTGATGATGTTTGTTATGTTTTATTGTTGTTTTATTCTTTGGGTTTTACTCTTTTTCTCTTTGTTCTCCATTTTTCTGCTCTTTTACCTTTTCCCTCTGGAGTCCACTCCAGAATCCATGCAGAAATAGCAATGAAATAATAATGATGTTGAGTAATAATATTCATATAATAATGTAAGTAATTGTAAATTCTGTGTGCTCATCATACAAACTGAAATTACATGTTGGTTAATAACTCAGAACTCTCTCTCTCTCTCTCTCTCTCTCTCTCTCTCGCTCTCTCTCACTCTCGCTCTGCAGTGGGATGCCATTAATGAGATGGATGAATTCTTCACTCCGATCCACACATACCAGGTTAGTAGAGGATGATGTGGTCATCTCTGACTTGCCATTCATGAGGTCAACGATCAGAAAATATAAGTGTAATTAAAGCATAATATCAGCTCCTCTTTAACGGCTTGGTTGGTAATTTCAGAAAGTAACCAAGTTTACATTTCTTACATGTAAGCTCACACGCATGTGAAACAAGCTCAAAATTCTCCAAAAAGATTATAAACTTTATTCAATTGAAAAGTAAAGAAGCAAAACAGTTAGAACACACAATAAAAAGGAAAACCTTTCTACCATTTGATGTACTAACTTTACAAAATGAAATCAGCAGCACCAATATTTTATTTCTTAATTTCTTAGAATACCATTAGCTTTTAACATATCTTTTACGAATGAGAAATAAATCAATTAAACTACATTTTAAAAAATGTATGTCATGATGATGGTGAGTATGTGTGAATCTATTCTAGAGTATGTAGGAAGGGACGGAGATGTGTCCTCAGTGGGCATTGGGGAGGGGTGGAATTTGGGTCTCCTTCTGCCGCCTCTCTCCTTCTTGTTCTCCCTGCACCCCTTTCCATGTGGTAGGTGGGTGCCATCTGAGGCCAGGGGCAGCTCCAGGGTCTGGTACCCCTGCCGGGCTTGTCTTCCACTGGTCTTCCACCGACACCTCCTGTGTGGATGCTGGGTTGGTTCCGGGACAGGGTGGCTGGGGTCTGTGCTGTGGGCTGGCTGCCAATGGCCTGGGTCTCTAGGTCCCCGTAGCCTGCTTGTGACCTTTGTGAACGTGGGGCCACATTGCATGATTATTCTTCCGTGAGCACTTTTCACTCTGGACTTTTTTTTTTGGTGACAGTCACTGAGTTATGCTGTAGATCTACTTACTAACAACCATTAAAGGTTAACTTGTTCATCCTGACAGTTGTTGACTCTGTCTTCCTGTGGTGGAACCATGTGATGCTTTAGGTTTTGACAAAGTGACCAGTAGCTCTTGTTTCTATAAATTCTTGCCAGTATCCATAAGAAACTTATAACTCATTCATTTAAATTTTAATCATATTGAAATTTGGCATAATTGGTGGGGTGTCCTACTGATTGATAGTTATTCAATTTCCGCTCACAAGAAGGCAGAGTGCAGCACAAACACGGCTAACAGCATCCTTTAGCTTTTGCTAATTTACCTCTGTCACCCAGTTAGGTCCTATTATCACCAAGTCAGCTCCGTAAGTGCGTTGCTACAAGCAGCTTGAAGTTTGATAGATGCTAACCATCCACACGCATAGCCCTCTCTCAGCTCCACCTTTTTGGCAATTTTTGTATTTTCCAGATGCAGTAGCGCAATGCTGCCAAGATGGTGACAGTGGGAACTGCCCACTGAAACCCATGGGTGATGGGTAGTCTATGGTTATCCATCAAAGATGATAACTTGGCCATCATTTTCTCTCACTCGCTCCCTCAGAGATGTCTTTCTTCAACAGTTTGTTCAGTCATTTTCTGTCTGCAGTGAAATGCTGTGACCTTACAGCTGGATACACCATAGAAGATCGCTGATGCTACCAATGATTCAAAAAGGGTTGTTATTAGGTCGATACAGCTGCCTCTGATGCTTTTCATAGAAAGTCTTAGTGTTATCAGTACAGAACAGTTTTTTTGCTCAGATAAACACCCATGTGTTTTTAAAAGTCCACAATTTCAGTGTCTGTTCTCTGGATCTTCCCTAGAGTGATTCTGCCTGCCGAAACCAGTTTTTCATTTTACGCTGTGTTTTTGTGGAAGCAGTTCTTGTGCTACCAGTCTACAAGGTCTTTGTTCAGATCTCTGTACTGTTCTCGTCGATGATGAATTCAACAATCTCAGTGATACATTAGTTGTATGTATGTTTGAATTTTTATTTGTTTATATGCTAGAAATTACTTGTGTGTGTAAGTTAATTGAATGTGTGTGCAATTAATTATGCATCAGATGCATCAAATCAGAGGTTTTTTCTGCCTTGTATGTTCACCTTCAGGACCAGTTTCACATTGCAAATCACATTCACTTGGATGAATCTGACATACTATTGTTGCATTTCTATCCCATTTCATTAGAAATTAATTGGAGAGGGGGAAAAATACCACTACTACTATCTTACTTTGAGAATTATTGATCTTTTAATTTTTCTATACAATATAAAAAAATCAGAAACATTTCCTAACAAAACAATTCCCAGCACATTTTCTGTAATCTGTACCAATAATTCTGCTCATTCAAGTATAGAAAATTTACTAAACTTTTGCAGTAAATTCCCTGTTACAACTGCAGAATGATATTATCCTGAAACAACTAAGCAACAAAAATAATTTACTCTAACTGGTGATTGAATTAAATCATATTTTCTCTCACCATGGGGTATTTGGTCTCTTCTTGTACAGTCCTAATGGTACCAACTGTCTGAATACGTGTTAGAAAAAATGTTCTGCCCAAAACAAATAAAACTTCAGGAGGTGAAAATGTGGAATCTCAGGAAACAATAATGTAACTTTTAGCATGCTGAATGACTGTTGGTTATCCAGATGGACTTTCTCTGCTTCAGGTCTGTAATGTGATGAGCCCCAGCCAGAACAACTGGCTGAGGACGGGTTGGATCCCCCGAGAGGGAGCCAGAAGAATCTACATCGAGGTCAAGTTCACCCTGAGAGACTGCAACAGCATGCCTGGAGTCCTGGGGACCTGCAAGGTAACAATGGAGCAATGAGATGGGACGCATATGGGAGATGGGAACATGACATTAAATAATTTAATCGGTTTAGTTTTTAGTTAATAAATAAAGCTAAAATAATCTTGATGCTGACATATATCTTAGAATGAAGGTTTACAATGATGTCTGATGGAGTTGATGGTAATATTCTACTATGCTAACCTCACACTTCAACACTTTTTAAACAATATTTTATTATTACTAGCTCATAACTCAGAAGAGGAAAATGGGTTGCAACTGCCACTTGAAGTTTATTTAAATGATCAAAATACAGAGCTGCCAATCAAACTAATAACAGTTAGCACTGGAAATGGGTTCACGCCTGTGTTATCATCGAGGTCCAGTGGATTTATTTTTTAACATAATTTTCCCTGAAAATAACAAAATGTTATGAGCATTTAAAAGAAAATGCCCCAGTTTTTTTTTGTTTTTTTTCTGAACAGATTTATGCTGTATGAGTCAGCTTCTGGTTGAATTTTTAGATAATAAAATCATTCATCAGATTTTCTGGAAACTGCACATCAAACATCTGTTGGACTGTTTTTTATGTACAATAGAAATGCTCTGGGTCATGGATCATCTGGTGGCAGTGTAACATGTCAGAAGCAGTTTCCTGGTGCTTTTCTTCATGCTTGAGCTTCATCAGTCATACAGTGACTGTGAGAGGAATGTAAGAGGACTCTCACGATATTAAATTAATGAACACATACCTATTCCATGATTTAGGCTACAAATCGTTTTTCTTTCATTTTCTTTTTATTTAATATTGTCTATCAGCCAGACTTTATTTATACATCAATTTTAATACAGAAGTAATAACACTAAAAGAAACAGCTAATGTCTCTCACAAACGTGTCTCACATGTGTCATCTGCTTGTAAAGCACAATTCAACAACAAGATCAATTAAAGTGCTTCACATAAACATTCAAACATTAGAAGATAAGAAGCATAATTGTGTGAATGCTGTTGAGTATTCACACATTTGAGATCCTGTTTTTATTCTTCAGCCTTTTTTTTCCGCTAATAACTTCAGTTAGGTTCAATGGATTTCAACAATTTTGGTATCAAAACGTTCAGCTCATTCAGGGGATGACTGCTTTTTTTCAGATTTTTGATAACATTTATACTTTTTTATAATATTTAACTTTGAAACTTTATTTTTTCCATTGAAATTAATGGAGCAAGCTTCTACTAATTCAAAATCTTCTGAAATCTCTTGGGCTGCTCTCTGCCCATACAGCTCCAGCTCCCATCCCTGAAGGGGCAGTGGGATTCCCAAATATTAACCAGGGGTGACCAGTGCCCCACTCATTTATCCTTTTCTCCTTGTCCCTTCTTTCCTTCTCATCTCCCCTTTCTGCTTTATGCCTACCTCACCATTATCACCCCTTCCTTCCACTTTCTCAATCCTAAACTTTAGTTTTGGTCTCCTTTATTTCAATTAACACTAAGTTTCATTACATTTGAACCTGATTTTGAGCTTCTAACACTGTTGCTACAACTGTTATACTCATTTCACTTTATTTTTGAACCATGTTATTCAAGTTCAAACACTTTTTTCCTAAACATTCGAAACTCCAAATAATTTCAGCTTTAAAATGAATTCAACTAATGGTTCAAAATGCATGTTTCAACCCCTTTAATCTCTAATATGCTTACTTCAGATGAATGTTTGACCACATCACTTAGGAATCAAGCTAGGAACCTCTACTCAGGCTGTCAGTCCTGACTCAGGGACCCAGTCTATGGACCTCAGGTCAGGCTGCTGGTCCTGACTCAGGAACCCAAGTCCTGGAGGTCACCTCAATCTGCTGGGCCTGGAAAAGCTTCGCAGGGTATTCACCTCAGCTCAGGCTGCTGGGCCTGAAAAAGACTCCAAGGTGGAGCTGTGGTGCCAGAGGAGTACAGGGGCCAGCCTTTGCCTGGGACCAGGGGGTGAAGCAATGGGGGACCTACATTCAGACCAGATCTTGAGTGTTGAACACTACTGCTACAACTCATTTCAGTCAATCTTGAAACCATTTTGCTCAAATTCAAACACTTTAATTTAAACATTTCAAACTTTAAATGATTTAAACTTCATAATGATTTCAAATAGCGGTACAATATGCAGGTTTCAACCTCTTTCACCTCTATTATGCTCATTTCGGTTTAACTTTCCAGGATTTTCACCAGCTTTGAACTTCAGTTTCTGCTTTTATCTTTTCAGATATTCACTTTCATGATTATTTAAGCTTTCCTTACAGTTAAACCTATTCTGCATGACAGCATTCACACTGCTGTGCTGCAAGAACAACAAATTTCTAGTTTATCATTAAATCAAGAAACGAAAAGGAAAGAACATGAAATAAAGATTGTTAAAAACATGAGCACTTAATTTTAAATAGAAAAAAAACTACTAACATGCAAGTGAGAATAGGTAGGTCTTTTACCTGTATTTAAATAAACTGAGCATTTCAAATGATCTGAGCCAGGGATAGCCAACTCTGGTCCTCTAAAGCTGGGACTTATAATGTCAATTATAAACATTAATTAATTTAATGTTTAAATTTTAATGATTAATTTTAATCGAGTCCCACCACTAATATATATACACATATATATATATATATATGTATATATATATATATATATACACATATATATATATATATATATATATATATATATACACAC
>JBAMHX010030259.1:0-10720 GCA_037177515.1 Pseudomugil tenellus
GAAGTTGCTCACTATCACATATTTAGACAGATTTGTGAGCAATGTTTGAGAGAAATGGTAATAATGTGTATCTGGAATGAAGTGTTTATATTTTTGTTGTATATATATATATATATATATATATATATATATATATATATAAACCAATTTTCTCAATTAGGCTATGTTCGACTTTAATCTGTTCCTATTCAGACAAACTATCTTTCCAGCTTTAAAGGGGCCATATTATGCTAAATGAATTTTACTAGTTTTTAACCTTCTGTTAGTGTTAATTGTACCTTAAAATTGTCACGGAAGTAGTCTTATTATTCATCCATGTGTTTTTGTAGTTTTATCGCCTTAAAAAGAAGGGTGCAGCTTAAGCAGTGCAGACGGCTGACACCACCTGTCTAGACTCCCCCCTCTCTTAACCAAAAATATTTAGCACACCATCTGTAGAGGAATTTCATGTATTAGCTTAATTACCTAGCTCTTAATTAATGTCTAGTTTAAAGGTCCGACCATAAGGCTCCTAAACTAATGTCATTCTGACCTTAGTAAACCATCTGCAAGGCCGGCATCCTTCCATCCGGGAAATGTTTAGGAGATCTTGGTCGTAGCTGAAGAACAGGCCTCAGATTGACGCTTGTGACCAAAGTCTTTAAACACAGCTCCCCTATCTGAGTAGGGCAGAATAGTTCCAGAATTCTGTGGGACCACAGACCTTTAAAGATATTCTCTCCAGGTTATGACCTCGTACCATTTCTGTATGTCTTAATGTTTTGACCTTTCATGTTTCAATGTTTAATGTATGTTCAACTTATTTTATTCTTCATTATTAAATTTATATTCTTCTCAATCTAAAGAAACCAGTGTCCTCGTCCTTGACAGGAATAACGTTCATCTGCATGTGGCTCTCCTCAACAGACACACAACTACACATGGCGTCTCTCTGGCTGCTTAGTCCTCCGACGCTAAATACCAGCGCAGTTAAAGAGGGATCAGAGGATGAGAATCGGCCTGCAACGCCTGTCACTCTTCCTCGCTATGACCCTACTTCCCCTGGCAGCCCTGACACCCGTGAGGGGGCTCGGCTGAAATTTCGCTTGGCTCGACTGGAGTTTGAGGCTCGTGAACAAGCTCAGGGCACGCTGTTGCAAAATGCATAATATTATCATATATGTGCGTAGGAGACAATGTGAGTCGGTAAATATGGAACCTTTTAACAAGACTAGCTTGCAATATGAAAATGAAAAATACTTTATTAATCCTAGAGGGAAATTCAAATTGGGTAGTCATTTGGTTCAGCTGGTTGTGTTTTTTTTTAGGCACTGGAACAAGGCAGAATGTTTTCCACATAATCGGAATTCGTTTTGTTTGTTTTTAGTTGTCTTGAAAAGGTCTTAAGAACTCTTGGACTGACACCATCTGGGCCTGCACCCTTATTCTGGTTCAATTTAATCCGTTGATTCATGACTTGATTACAGGAGACAGAGTGGAGACGGCGGCACAGTGGGCTTCAGGAAGTCCGGATGTGGAGGAAGATGAGCGTTCAAGTCTTTGAGCTCCAGTGTATTAAAGACGCTAGTGCACATGTTTACGCTGCTATGTCTTTAAGGGAAGTGACCTAGATGGAGTTAGTCTTTTCCGGTTGACAAGTTAAAGCATACGGGCTGTAGTTTACCTGTGGAGATGTACAGCTTTATAATGTTTGCAAGGCACTTTTAAGGTTCCAGTGTTAAGTCCAAGCCAGAAAGTGAGTACAGTCTATTCCTTAATGTGTTCACCACGTTAATTCTCTCAGTAGTAATGTACGCGGTCGGGAGAAATGACCGCAATGCGTAGATGTGGGCTGCACGTGCTGCTAAAAGCTATGAGGAGCAAACTGTCATGTTTAGCGTAATTTTACCGATTGTGCTCCATCAGAAGCGGTATTTAACTAGATTGTTCAGATTTATTCATTTATATAGTACTGTATCTGCCATTTTATGTGGTTAGATGTTTATTGAAGTAAATAAGATGTACTGCTGTTAGTAACTCCCTGATTTGTTATTTTCAGACTTGTTATAACACTGCAGAGCCCAAACTGCCACAATAAAAATAAGAAGACAGTTCAGAAACCCAAACCACGATTCAGCCTTCTTCCTGTATCCTGACCAATACACCATCGTGTTTAGTCTGGCAACCTAAACGAACCGGTTTCCTGGTTACCTACTCAACATGCAGGGTGACAGAGTAGAGGTGTGACAGGAAAGCAGTAGCCTCATGGGGCTAGCATGTAGGCTCCTTTCAGCCAGCAATTCGTTGTCTCTTGTGCAGATCTTCTCTTTAACAGTAACATGTCCAGGATGTCACCAACGCTGTGTCATATGTTCAGTTAGCACCCGGAGCTCATCAGTTTAGTTAGATAGCTATCTAATGATGTTACCCATCACAACAGTTGGAAGAAACGGTCTACATCTCCACAATTTCTCTCCTTCTCCTTCTCCTTCCTCTTCTCCTGTCCTGCATGCTCTTCTCTATCTTTTCAACTCCATTGGGGTTTGAGGTGTTATTTCACTGATAATCTTGAATTTGGAGAGCATTATCAGATGATCTCGGTAGTAAATAAGTCTCGTTGCCATGGAGACTCACCATAGCAAGTCTTAAATGAGCAGAAAAAATATAGAGAAAATCTCCCATACAGCACAGCTTCCTACCAGAGTGAAAAGTCTTCTTGGACAACACAAACTGACAGGTCATGTCTTAAAAAAGAGGCATATATTACAAAAATCACAAAATAAGAGATAAAAAACACAAAACTTTTCGCATTTCCTTGGGGGTTAAGCAAAATTTGGAGAGTTTTTGAGCATGTGTAGGTCGCAAAATAAGCCATTCGCTTTTAGGAATCCTACTAATACTACTACTACTACTACTATTAATACTAATATTAATACTACTAATAATTTATTATTATTAGTAGTAGTAGTAGTATTTATTATTATTATTATTAGTATTATTATAAACGCTTCAATTGCAATAGGTCTTCCAACCACCTTCAAGTTAAAAAAAAAAAAACATTCTGGAAGTCTTTTATATTGAAAACCGGAAACGTGACGTCACCACAGATACTGTTAGATCAACACAGCTTCAACAGGATCACCAACAGGTACAGCGCGGCACTTTGCCCCGGTTTGGTTTTGGTTCTGTTGGATGTCCTTGTTTACGTTCATCATGACCATAACTTTGTTTTTTTAGTATTTGTTTGACCCAAAAGGAAGAAGCGCAGCTGTTAAATTGATCATGCGTTAGATTAGCTCAATCTGTAGCTAACAGGGGTCCAGGTAGACCGGAAACATGTTGTTTTCGGGTCGGTTCCGTGGTTCGGGGTGAGTCGTCTTGTTCTCTGGTGTAAAATCACAAACATTCATGTTTCCTGGTATGAAGGGCGGGGACCTGTCAAGCGTCGTTCGGCTCGCGCTAGCTGATATTGTTCCGGCACCAATTGTGCGCAGTCTGTTTCTGTCTGTCACGTCCTCCATGGAGACGCTGGTTTCCATGGTGTCCTCTTGGATATGCTGTGATCTCAGCGTTGCATGAGTCATCGTCACACAGTTCTATCCCAATTAGGTCAAATCAGAACCGGATTTTATTGTTGAAGTGGGATGTCTGTGTGTGAGCCTGATAAACAGCATGTCAGATGATGAAAATAAAGCATTTTATATGGAATATATCATTTATATTGTGAATCTAGAATGCTGTTGTAATGGATGCAAGATGTGGTTCAGCATTACTTGTCTCTTAAATCTGCAAGGTATTCCCTGAAAGAGACGTGGTCTGGATGGGAGCAGATGTTGCTCTAAAACCTCCAGGTGCTTTTCAGCATTGATGGAGCTTCACAGATGTGGAAGCTGCTCACGTCACTAACAGATACTAATGCATCCCATCAGAGATGCAGCGTTTCTACTGTCCACTGATAACAAACTGGATGCTCCCTCTCCTCTTTAGTCTGCAGGACAAAACATTTTGCTTCCCACAAAGAGTTTCACATATTGATCCAGTTTTCCCCTTTGAATCCGACCATTTTAAATGAGCTTTGGTCCAGAGGAGGCAGCAGTGTCTTCTCGGTATGAAAGCCTTTTCCCATGCATGCAGAGATTTCTTCTGATTCTCCTAATCAGTACATGATGATATACACTGTAGATGGTGAATGTTTACAGTCTAAGGAGCATTTTTCCTCATTTGTAGATTCAGTTTGGATCAGATTGAAGCTTTGTCCATCTCTCCATCTGTGAGACACTGCCTCCTTAAAATGCTCCTTTTATACCCAGTTATTTTCATTACCTGTTCCCAGTTTTACCAGTCATGTTACTGACATTTTTATAAGTAACCTAATTGTTGTTTTTTCTGGTTTGTTCCAGTGTTTTTTCTGCCTTTTTGTTGCTTCTGTTCCAGCTGTTTACATATTAGTTGCTGTATGAGATTCACGTTCATCTCATATTTCCATTAAATGATAAAATGTCTGATAATCTTAAAATTTACAACTCTCCATCTTGAAGTTTCTGTTCTTCATCTGTTCCAGCTTCATCACTGTGGTAGTTTTTTCTTTTTTCACTCTCACTTCCACCATGTTTTTGCTGCGCATTTAATAACCTATTCATCTCTGGAATAAATAAAGCCTTTGTCATGTTTTATTATTTGATCTTTTTCTCTCGACTGAACAGATTGTTGTTCATCATCAGCTGATTTTTAACTGCTAGCATTGACTTCTTGTAAATGTTCAGCCTCCAAGTTGCCAAAAGTCAGAATTCCTGAATAAATCAGGTTGGTTGGATGATGAGTCAGCATGTAAAGATAAAAACACAGTCAAATTCAAAAGTTTCATCTTACAAGAAACAGAACAGATCTGGACATTTAAATAAGAAACTATGAGAACAGGTTGGTCTTTAACCTGGATTTAAATACGTTTCT
This sequence comes from Pseudomugil tenellus, assembly GCA_037177515.1. Lineage (NCBI taxonomy): Eukaryota > Metazoa > Chordata > Actinopteri > Atheriniformes > Pseudomugilidae > Pseudomugil > Pseudomugil tenellus. The sequence goes on from JBAMHX010030259.1 coordinate 4,930, forward strand.
GTTCTGGTTGGTCGTGCTGCTCGAATATGGCAAAAATTATAATTACCATTATTTTGGCTGAAATTGAGATCTTGATTATTTAACACGATTATCCAATAACTTTAATAACATGAATTTATCAAACATCAAACGCTAGCTTTTAAACATCTTTAGGAATTCATACACTTGAGGCAACTGAGGCAAATAAAGAGAACATTAAAAACTAATTATGTTGTAGTGAACATCCACAAATCATAACAAAGCAGCCATAACAATACAATATCTATATCATAATGCAATTGTTGCATCAACATTTCAAAGACAACAAACAGCTACTTAATAGCTACTAAACCAAGTCCAGACTGAGCCAAAATCATATTAACTCTTAACAAACCGGCCATCAATGTACAAATATTTTACTTTTCAAATGTTTCTCTCAGGCTTTGACTATCAGGAGAAAAAATCTCAACATTCTGACACAAACACAACCAAATATATTTATATTTATAGTGCACTTGTTTTTTCCTCACTTCTCAGTCACTTGTTTCACTCCTTGAATAAGTTTCTGAACAAGGCAAGGATTCAAAAGCTTTTACATTTTTATTTACATTTGTTTTGCCCATGGTTAATGGTTATTCCTTTGTTTTCAATACTAGCAAATAACTTTCAATTCACACCAATCTGTGATTCATCATATTGGCTGTCACTAAAGTAAAAACCAAAGAAGAAGAAATTGAAGCATCTGATTGTTCAAGAGACTGACTGCAAGTTGCCATTGTTTACAAGCTTTAATATGGAAGTCTGCTAATATGATTTACACGTTTTTAATCACAAAATGTAATGAATAATAAACGTATTACAGTGGTATAAATGTAGCAAAGTTTCTAAAAAAAAAAAACGTCACACTTAATACACACACACACACTGGAATAAAATCCTTCTGGAAAGGCTCAAATTGCTCCGAGCTCAGCTTAGTTCACCCAAACAGTATGCTACAGTTAGCAATTTTGCACATCAAGTTTTGTTGTGAGGTTCTTGAGATATTCGACAAACTACCGACGCTGTCGGCCCAGCGGAGTTCTAAAAGTTAACAGGTTCCTTGCAGATAATCTATGTATCCTGACCCTGCTTTTGTGGCTGACTTCTGGGATCTGGACTGGTAGCTGTTACTTTCAGTTGCAAACAGGCAACTCGCTCAAATTGCAACTGAAAACAACACAAACTGCGAATAGAAGAAATAATCATTTTATTTGTATGATCGTTGAAAACCATAATCGTAATTGAAATTCAGTTAATCGCCCAGCCCTACTGGTTGGTAGTTTTTAGTTCTGATTCGATTACTACACCCAGATTTCTGTAATATAAACCTGCATGTCATCTGCATAGAGATGGTAGCTAATGTTCTTTATGCTCCTTTCCAGTTGAACGATGTAGATGTTAAAGAGAAGAGGCCCCAGGATGGAATCTTGGGGAACTCCACATTTTATTTTTGCCTGAACAAATGTAAAGTTAATGACACAATGCACTTACTGTTCTCTACAATTTGAACCAATTTAGTACATTTCCACAGAGACCCACCCAGCTCTTGTTTAAGTAAAGCTGTATCAAATGCTCTCAAGCAGCACACATCCTGACCAGATAAAATAAGGTTCAAGGTTCAACTTTATTGTCATACCAACACACATTTTTGTGTTTATGGTATGACATTAAAACTGAGGTCCTGGTTTAAGCTATAAAAATAAGCACTGTTTGTGATCTCCTGTCTGAATGTTATGCTCACCAAAAGTGCCCTGCTTGATTTAAAGAATGACGTCATGGTGTTTATGGTAGTAAACATGAATGTAACAGCAGTGCGTATCCTGCTATATTTTTTTGTCCAGCCGTAGCGGCACATTTTCCATAGCATCGTTTTAAGGAGATTATAAAAGAGGAGAGCCTGGTGGCTTTATTTGGAGCAGTGTCAGAAACGTCTGTACAGAGAAACGTGTGGATATGAAGTTGCAGCCAGGAGTGGTGGGAGAGGGATGCAAGTTCCTTTACAGATAAGGAGTTCATAAATAATTTTCCAGTCACGAGCAGAACCGTCATGTACATTGCTGAGTGCCTCTTTAAAATACTGTATCAATGAAATTCAGAGATTATTGGTATCCTTAATCCCAAATAGAGAACATGATATCTTCTCATCACTTCATCTTCCAGATGTTCAAAATAATGAAATAATTGTTCGTGGAGACTCGATCCAGCTATTTTTTTAATACATTTTGCGAGTATTTGATACCAGATCCATACTTGTTGTGTGTATGTTTATGCCTGATTCATTGTTTAGTATGTGTGTACATGCTCAACTTGCAGGGGTTATCACTGGACACTTGCTGTCCAACATGATAGTGTAAGCCGTTGGGTACCACATGACTGCACGTCCTTGACAGGTCTGAGATGGTGGGAAAGCTGCCCTCCATGATCTTCTGTGTAGCCTTTACCATCCTATGCAGGGCCTTCCTTTAAAGGGTAGTGCAGTTGCCATGCCACACAATAACACCGGTGCAGAGGAAGCTCTCCCCCGCGCATTGGTAGGAGCTCTTCAGGACTGAGCTGCTAAGTCCAGCTCGCTGCAGCTTTCAGAGGAAGTACAGACGCTAGTGGGCCTTCCTGATCACATTGATACAGAGGTTGTATTATCTGTACCTGTGTTCCACCTCCTCTCTGTATTCTGACTCTACGTTGTTGTTAATGGGTCCCACAACCGTGTGTCATCTACAAACTTCATTTTGTGATAGCTGGGATGTCTCGTAGAGCAGTCATACATCAGCAGAGTAAACAGGAGGGGAGCCATCACACATCCCTGAGGAGAACCAGTGCTGAGTGGGATGGGGTTCGAGGTGGAGTTGTGAATTGTGAGATCCTTTGGTCAGAAAGTCCAGGATCCAGTTCCCCAGTGTGTGACTCATACTAAGGGTGGAGAGCTTCTACACCAGTGCATCAGCGAAGAGAAGTCCAGAAAGAGCAGACGGACATTTGAATTCCTGCTCTCCAAGTAGGTGAGGATTGTGTGGACCACTGAGATGGCGTCATCAGTGGAGCGGTTTTTCTCGAAGCACTTAATGACTAACGGGCTTCATTCAGGTCTGTCATTGTGGAACATTTTGGAATGGGGACAATGGTGGCAGTCTTTAGACAGTTGGGAACCAATGCCAGTGACACTGAGTGTTTAAGATATCTGTGATCCCCTCAGCCAGCTGGTCCTTCAGTACATACCTTGGGATGTTGTCTAGGCCAGCTGTTTTGCGGGGATTAATTCCTTTAAGGGTCTTCTTCACCTCAGCTGTGGACACACAAAGGGTCATGTCACCAGGTGGTGGAGTGAGTCTAGTGCAGACGTGGGGGAGTCAGACGCGACATGAGCATAGAACCTGTTAAGTTTGTCAGGCAGACAGGGGTCCTTTGGACATGGTGCATCCCCGCTGTTGTAGTTTTAATGCCTACACTTAATGCCTATCCACATGTCCCGGGGGTTGTTGGAGGTGAGATGAACCTGAATTTTATGAGCATATGTGGCTTTAGCCGTCTTGATGCCAGTTCTTTCCTTGCCACCATCAGTGCTGATACCTGCCCTGAATGCAGCATCTCTAGTTTTCAGCAGAGGCAGCATTCAGCCAGGGTTTCTGGTTTGGAAAGCAGGTTAATGTCCTGGGGGAGGCGATATCGTCAGCACACTTGGAGATGAAACCGAGGACGGAAGAGGTGTAGTCTTCTAGGTCCATTACTTGTTGCTGCCTCTCTGAAGACCTGCCAGTCTCTGCCGTGGAGGCAATCCTGGAGCACAGAAGGAGCATCACTGGGCCACACAGTGACAATCTTCTTTGTTAGCCTGATCTGTCTCAGGAGGGGGCGGTAAGCTGGCGCCAGCAGGATGGAAATGTGGTCAGAGAAGCCAAGTTGGGGGTGAGGAAGAGATATGTACGCAACCCGAATGTTAGTGTAGATACAGTCCAGAGTATTTTCCCCCCATAAGGGAATGGTGATGTGCTGGTAGAACGTGGGTAGAGAGTGCATGTCCACATTGTCAAAGTACCCTGCAACCATGTAAAATGCCTCCGGGTTTGTAGCCTGCAGCGAGATTATGTGAGGGAGGAGATTTAGTGCCTGGGTCATCAGCTGGAAGATTAACTTTGTTAGATGTCTGTAGATGTAAGTTCTACATTTCTGGGAATGTTTTACATTATTCCTGTTGTCCTTAGTATAATTTCAGGCCTTATATGGGTTGAAAACTCTCTGGTTTCACTTTAATAGTTGCCAGGTATGGTAGTTGGGTGGTCTCAAACATTAATAACAAAGAAAGACAGAGGGAGAGAAATCTGTCTCTGGGTGTCTGTCCTCTACATTGTCCAGGTGAAACACAGCAGATCATGTGTGACATGTCTTATAAGAAAGAGGAACAACACAAAGCCATCATTACTGTGCAGATGTTTATCAGTTTGCTGCCGGATGTTTTACTTCTTCCATTTACAAAAGAACATGAGAAGTTTGTAAATTCCATGTCAGAATTATAATATATTAAGAATTATAATATATTCAGAAAAAACAATGAAATGGGCGACAGGTAGTCCTGCACATTCAGCAGGAACACGAATGAAACATTTCCTGTCTTTGTTTACGGGAAATGGATCATCCTGTAGGAAAGAACTGTCCATGTACAATCCAATTGCAAAACCTGTAAGGCTCTGTGTAAAATATGAACCAAAGTTTCTTCCCAGAAGAAGATAAATGTAATGTTGAATGATGAAACTGAGATATTTTAGCATCTGATTGAAAATATAATTCTGATGCAGCAACAAATGGAGGAGCTTTTAATGGTTTAACTGCGAACAGGGTGGTAACCTAACTGGGTAAAATAGGAGCATTTCAGAGAGGCAGAGTCTCAGATGGACAGCGCTTCAGTCTCAACTGATTTATTTATTTTATTGTAAAGAATCATAAACACATTAAAATCCAACATATTAAAGGTTGGAGATTAATCAAATTACTGAGAATGAGAATATTGATTTGAACAAATGTCTAAAAGACAAACATTTTGTCCATCTTAAAATCTCTTAAGACTCATGTATACTCATATGATTTTAACCCTCCTGAGAACTTATTTGTATTTGCTTTTATTTAATTTTGTTATTTTATTACATCTTATCTATTGTATGTGTTTAACATGTTTCTGTTATTTTTAATATATTGTACTGGTGTTAAAAGGGCTTTATAAATGAACTGATTTGACCTGATTTATAGAGCTTGTTTTTTTCCCACATAGGGGTCCTGACTGCTTCTGGTACAGCTGCAGTAAGCCCATGAAAGATGGGAGTTGGTGTAACAGGCTCGGTTCTGGTTTTGCTGGCCATCACCTGTCACAGTCTGGAGATAAACAAACTGCTCAGGTCACATAGGTAAGGCATGTTGGCTGTTGTCTGAAATCACTGGCTGTAGTCAGAGTCAGAACTTTTCTAGACATCCGTCAGCTTGGTCAAAAGAATCGGTGTCTGTTTTGTCCTCTAGGTCTGAGGAAAATGTCTTCAATCCCAGCGACTGCGGGTCCATAACCAGACCACAGCAGATCCTAAACTCTCATAACTTTACTGTGGATATTCGCATGCCTGGTGTAATCCCAACTGAGGTGAGTCAGTTTACTGGTGCTTCTGGTTTTGATTGGTTATTTGAGCTGAATGAATTTGAAGTAAAATAGGTCTGCCAACCACTGTGAATGTCCCGTATGATGAATGAATAATTAAAAAAATCTTTACTTTGTGAATAAAAACATGAATATATA
>JBAMHX010030260.1:0-10714 GCA_037177515.1 Pseudomugil tenellus
TATGATCACAGGTCGTGCTGGACTAGGAGCAGAAAGTAAGACAGCTGATGGAGATATAGAGCTTCTTACAGTTTGGACTTTTCCAGTAAAAAAGGCCAGAAATTTTTCACAGTCATCTTTTGAGGTAATGGGGGCAGCAAAAGAAGTAGGGCTGGTTAATTTACTAACAGTGTTAAATAAAACCTTAGAATTTCCACAAGTTTTTGCGAATAAATTAGAAAAATGAGCAACCCTTGCATCTTGAACAGCTTGTTAAAAGATGCCAGGAGATCTTTTAGATAAAGCAAGTGAACATTCATACCAGTTTTCTTCCATAGCCACTCAGTTTTTCTACGAGAGCGTTTGAGACCTCTGGTACTGTCATTTAACCATGGTGATGACTTTGTTACAGTCGCAAATCTGGTTTTAACAGGGAAAACCTTATCTAAAATTGAAAGACTATAACTATTAAAAAGATCTATGGTAAGATCAACATCATCATGGGAAGGTAAAACCAAATAAAAAACATTTGAAAACACAGCAGAGCTAACACGAGAACTCACCTCTCTCTCCGAGCAGGAGAGATCAACACAGGAAAAGACAATTTAAAAAGAATACAAAAGCGATCTGAAACAAATATGTCCTTAAAAAAAGGCAATCAATATCTAAGCCTAAAGTAAAAACAAGATCCAATGTGTGGCCTTCAGCATGTGTGGGCTTGGACACATGCTAAATAAAATTTTAAAAATCCATAACACTAATGAAACCTCTGGCAGAGAGGTTAGACTCATCATCAACATGAAGATTAAAATTACCAACTATAACCAAGCTGGACAGCTTGATAGTGGAGGATAAAAAGTCACTAAATTCTTTGAAAAACTGACTGCTGGGACCGGGTAGACGGTACACAACAGCACAGTAAAAGGGTTTCTTATCATCCACTTTAACTAGTAGTAGTTCAAACGAAGCATAATGTCCGATATTCACTAAACGACATGCAAGACAGCTCCTAAAAACCACTGCAACTCTGCCTCCACGACCACGAAACAAAGATAGCACAAAACTAGAGATATAATAATCACTGGTTTGAAAAAGCTTTTTATGCTGCACAGTCATCCTTCAAATGATGAGAAACATTTTACTAATACTCAATTATTCACCATAACTTAATAACTAGTGTCATGACCTAAAAAAATTGGTCATAATACAGTAAAAGGAGGCGATACACGAGGGGGTGCTGAGACATCTTAAAGATCTGAGGAATGTTAGGGGATTGTGGTAGCACCAACATATATTTCAAAATGCTGCAGAGTCGCTACGCTCTGATCATCCCTCTGAACAAAATGGGGCGCCATCACCACCGGAGAGGAACACATTAACGACACTATGAAAAGCCTGTTGACAGGGTGAGGACCAAACAAACTTAGACCTCAGCTTTAACATTTCAGACGAAGGAAACAATAGTGGAGAAGTTATGACAAATCCTCAGTAGAATCCCTCTAAACCCAGAAACCACTGAAGTTTCTTCTTCGTTGTCGACCGAGGAAAACTTGCAATTTGCCTCCACCTTAGATTTAACCTCAACCTGCCCAACCACTCAACCAAGGTAGAAGACAGTGGCCTTAGCAAACTCACTATTAGCCAGATTGATTGTCAGCCGTGCATCTGAGATGAGAATGCCAGGTATCATTAGGTCATCCAAGTTCACAGTATAGCCTTCCAAGCCAGCCACCACTCTATTCATTAGCCGTTAGAATGTTGCAGGGGCATTTCTCAGCCCAAATGGCATGACCATATATGAAGAGTCCTGAGAGTGTGATAAAAGAAGCTATTTCTTGTGCACGTGGGGACAGAGGGACCTGCCAATATCCCTTTAGCAAGCCAAACTTGCTGACAAACTTAACAGAACCCACTGGATCATCACAGTCATCAACCCGCGGCAAAGGGAAAGAATCTGGCTTAGTTACAGTGTTCACTTTCCTAAAGTCAGTGTAGATCCATGGAGTTTTATCTGGCTTTGACACCAAAATGTATGGAGAAGCCTAACTAGAGGTTGATGGACTTCCATTCTAGATCATGTAGACAACTTCATGCTCCAGCAACGTCAGTTTCCCTGGGGACATGCAATAAAATCGGTCTAACTGGTTCTGCGTGCCCAACATCAAAATCCTGTTCCACCCAAGTGGTACATGAGGGAACATGTCCAAACAGGCATAGATAATTGTGTATCAATCCAGCTAGCTCATCATGCTGAGAGACCGAAAGATGAGACAAAAGTCCCTCTAGGTTACAATGCGCTACAGAGTTTTTCAACCGACCAATAAACAACCCATCATCAGGTTCTGACACCCCATTATCCTGACAAATAGCAAGCGGACTCTATCCTGGTTGGACTCAACTGGGCGGCTATTACAAGGCTTTAAAAAGTTAACATGGCACAATTGCACAGACTTTCTTTGCCCAGTAATCGCAATCATATAGTTCAGGTCTGACACCTTTCAGCCACATCAAATGGACTAGTGTAACGAGCATGAAAAGGAGAAACCATAACAGGGCGCAAAGCAAGAACCTTATCACCCTGCTCGAATTGTCAGTGCTCAGCCTAATGGCCATTTCATTTTACATTGTGCTGCACTCAAGTGCTCTTTGGCCATATTACATGCCACAAAAGCCTTTGTTTGAATCTATTTACTTAATCTATGAAATTACGCGGGGGATCCCCCTGTACCCACCCACTTTTAAGTACAGCTAAGGGACCTGTAACAGAATGTCCAAATGTTCATTAGGACTGAAACCCGTGCTCTCCTGAATAACTTCCCTTGCTGCCAACAACAATGCAAAACCTTCCCCCAGTCTCTATCAGTCTACCAGTCTCCCCAGTCTGATGGAAGCACTCTTATGCACCCTGACTTTGAGGATGGTACGCCGTAGATTGATGGTGTTCAACATGCAACAACGTCAACACAGTTTGAAACATGTGCATAGAAGTTGGTTCCCTGAACTGTTTGAAAAAATTTTTGGAATGCCAAAGATTGAAATAAACTGGCTCAAAGCCTTAACAATGGACTTGGTAGTAATAGAACGTAGTGGATAAGCAGCCAGGTAATGAGTGTTAAGACACATAATTGTCTCCAGATACCTACAATCAGGCAACTGACACTAACACTATCCACAACAAAATGTGAAAATGGATCATGTACTACAGGAATAGGCTGTAAGGAAGCAATGTGATCATTCTGGTTCAGTTTACCCGTCATCTGACACACCAGGAATTTTTTGATGTACCTCGACACATCATATTTCATACAAGGCCAGAAAAAAATGTCTGAGAATGCTGTTATACGTATTTTTAATGACAAAATGACCCCTGTCGTCATGTGCAGCCTTCAGTACCAAAATGTGAAATCCACTAGAGATCATCAGCTGAAACACGAGTTCCCATAGACTTCTCAAAAACAGGAACCCATTTTCTGAACAATAATCCAGCAGACAAAAAAAAATGCAGCACTTTTTATATCAGAAACTGATACAGCATTGTCAAACAAACTCATCAATTGCTCATCACTGTGCTGTTCTCGCCACAGATCATCTTCCGACATAGACAGCGGAAATTCTTACAGAGTCAAACCACTACTCTCACAGATATCATCTTGCGAGGACACTGACCCTGTTGCAACTCTGCTCGCTGCTCTAGTAACTACACAGGTGGAGTAATCAAAATTTTGATTAACAAATTGAAAAGCAGAAATCACTGATGCACAAGAAGACCACCCAACAGATAACATGATGATAGAGGCATCTGCCTCAGGACCATTACGCCCATCTGAAGAGGCATCAGACCAAACATGACTACCTGCCAAGCCATTAACCAGAATAAGATTATACCTTCCACAGGCAGCCCAGGACACACTTCTATTGAGACAATTCCCTGCACTAAGTCACAGTTCAAACAAACCCTATGTACAGGAATAGGTAAAATAGTCATACCCATGCACAAACACAGATCAACACAAAATACGCTCAGCAGTATCAGAGTTGGTATTTATTGGCAATACAGAGTCCAACAGATAAGAATCATATGCACCAGTATCCCGCAAAATCTTTATTGTTGCTCCCCACCAGTGCTCCCCATCACTGACAAACGGAGCATATGCAGCAGATATTGAAGAGCTATCCATAAAGAACGCACATCTATCAAAGACATGCCCCTTTGAAACCGCCAATGTTGATGGTTTAATGCCACCACATTCCAGTTTCTGTTTCCCTCTTAACACCGGATACTCCCCTTTCCACATGTCCCACACACCATGAGAATGAAGACATCTGTCCCTCCGTCCCACACCTGGCACAACAGAGGGAACTTCGCCTGAAACAAACCGCCTCACACAGTCTGAGAACCGAAAATGCCTCCCCATCCTGTTCTTATGAATGAGCGCAAACTCATCAACATAATCAACCGCATCCTCAACAACGAGTGGTTTCCGCTCGTTATGTATGTAGAAACATGGTCAGGAAGAACACCCTGAAACTGCTCGAGCAGAATCAAATCACACAACACATCAAAAGGTAGTTACACCCAACGACGATTCCAACGTCTGACATGAGAGGACAGATCGTTGGTGAACTCCATATACGTTTGTAAATCATTCTTTATCCAAGTACTGAAACGCTGGCGGTAGGCCTCAGGCACCAACTCATATGAGCTTTTAGCATAGCCATCTTAATATTGAACATGACTTTCACGGTCTGTGAGTACGGAGTAAGCCTCCTGCACTTTTCCCGTTAACACTGATGGAACCAGCAAAGCACAATCTGCATCAGACCACTTCGTACTTTCAATGACTTGTTAAAATAACACAAAAAACTTATAAGGATCCTTCTCATTAAACGGAGGTAACCAGCGCAAATTATCAGATGTCAGCAACAGGACTTCCGGAGCAGAGACAGGCGCAGTACCTCTGGCTTAGACTTATCCTTCATGACCTGCTGGTGCAATTGCTCCACTTCCAACTGTCCTTGAATCTCAGCCTCCCACAACACTTTGTCATGCTCCAGCTGTAACACCAGCAATTCTCTCCGCTGTTCAAAAGTCAAACCAGCCAGGAACACAGACAACCCCAGAGAGTCCGAAGCAGGACCACATTCCACCAGCACAGCTGACAAAAGACCTAACTCAGTCGTGACCTTAATGTTCTCCTTTAAAGCCTTATCCAGCACATCAATCTCATAATGTTGCACCAACCGCAACAACTGCTCCTTTCTCAATTTATTAAAATCTCCCCAGAGGGAGCAGCAACAAACGCCTGTAGATCTGCCATAACTTGACCAAAGGCAGTTATCCAGAACAAATCCACAAAAACTGGACACAATAGCCGCAAGCAGAGCACAGCCCAAAAAAAGGAAGAAAAAACAAACAAGCGAACAATATAGAGCAGGCCCACTAACTGCCTAGACCAGACTAACTAACTCTTAGTCTTCATGCAGCTCTGTGGGAGGTACACATGCACTGAGGCCTGGTGGAAAGGAAAAAAGGCGACTAGCACATTAGCAACCCCTCCAAATTGCAAGGCAATAGCAAGGCAAATTGCCCCTAAGCCAAGGCTTTACCCACGCAGCAACAACACTACAGCAACAAAGCCAAGGGAAACACCTCTATGACTAACAGGGACGGTAAAAGCATATTTATACTCTCTCACCACGGCAGAGAGGTGAAAGGTTCTAGAGGTGAAAGTCCAACTGACTCTCTGCCACTCTGTTCCAAAGTTGCTGCTGTGGTTGATCCTGCAAAGAGTCCAATACTACTGGTATCTGTATTTCTGAGACATCTACAGACTTGCAGTTCTAAAGCTGAGCAACACGGTTTTAACACGGAATGAGGAAGGCGGAACCATCATCACCATCCAGCTGTCAGTTTGGCTCAGAATGACCAATAGCAGCATGAACAGCAGCATTTGAAAGCAAGAGCAAAGGTTTTGAGAGAAAAGAAATTGTATTTAATGTAAAAACTTAACTTTGACAGTAATGAAAATAAATAATTTGAGTAAAAAATGTTTTTTGAGATTCTTTTTTACATAAATATGTATTTATTTAAATGTCAAATAATATTTGATCCCAAAACTTAGACCTGCTCATAAATAGTATTTTGTGAAAAAAATACTATCAAATATATACTTTTTCTTTATTTTATTCCTCTCAGATTGTATATTTTCTTGCATGCAATAAAAAGACAAAACTAGCTCCATACTGAACATGCTTTGTCCAACAAACGTTCATCACTGGTCAAACATGTAACAAACACAGCAATGGGCCACATCCGTGTTCCTGCACCCACTTTCTGGTTCATAATGCCAAAACTGCACCTCAGGTGGTTGTAGTCAGTAACAGTATTGTATTTCTTCATTGTCCACTTGATGCTGAGAATACACAGATTTATTTTATTTTCGGCTGCATACAGCAAAGTAATGCCAGATAAAAACACCTGCATGGAGAATTCCTTGCATCATGGAACATCTTTGGCTGGGGTGGAACCTTCCATTGTATCTTGTTTACGGTGCCAAGAAAAGTTGTGTTTCTTTGCAGAAGCCTGTTAGCCAGTGACAGAGATGTAAAGAACATTTCAATTGTAACTTTTACTTAGTGTGGAATGGTATCACACATGAATTTGGTCTCCAAATCTACTGTGATCTAAAATTTGATTCCAAACTTGTCAGGCTTGGAAGTATTGTACTGAATAAAAGGACAGCGGACCTGTGTTGGGAAAAATTGCTCATCAATGGTAAAGTGTCGCCCTGGCTTGTAATACAACATGCAGTTCCAGATGAAATCTTACCAGATGCCAGAGATAGCAGCAAATGTCCTGTTTTTATACACTCCTCATGGGTGTCTGTCATTAAACTGCAGGTGTTTCATGCTTGCTTGAAATCTGTTTTTGAGACATTTTTTTTTTTTTAACTTTTATTGCTGGTACAAGGAGATGCTCTGAACTAGCGTCATTCAACACTCCAACTTTGGATGTAGCTGCTCTGGTAAACAAGGGAACCTCTCCTCAAATTACTGCACTCTGGACAGCTTTTAGGCAGAAATGAAAAATTTCTGATGTTGACAAGATGCCAATTTAGATCCTCCCTAGACGCCCACATCGGAGGATCCCGTATTATAATGGAAAACCAGTAGAGAAGAGTTGAGTTGATCGAGTAGAGTAGAGCAGAGTAGGTACAAATGGAAAAACACTATAATTCTGGAGTAATAGCCTTTCTTGCAAGCATTTAGCACCTAAAGAGACTGTTTACCTCTCTTCAGGGCAGAGTGAGGTGCTGGTTTGGTGGGGACAGGGGCCACCTGTGTGAAGTTGCCCCCCACCCCTTGAAATGACACTGAAAATAGTCTCAATCATTTGTGCTGTGTTAGTGCTGGTTTGTGCCATTGAAAAATAGTTTTAAAGATATTGCAACTTTGTAATGGGGTGTGTCATGAAAAATGTCTGCCAAAACTTGAATGCACGGCCGCAGGAGCACAAGCAGCCCGTAAAAGCTGTGTTGCTCTGTTTCTGACGATGACTTGCTTTTTGTCCATGTTACTCTTGCCACAACAAATATGTAATATTAAAACTACATGTGAGATTATGTCTATTTAAGTACATCTTTGCTATCTGTTGGTGAATTAAATGTCAAGTCAAACGAAGAGATGAGCCTTGATATGAATTAATTTAAAATATTAGAAGCTATTATCAAATTTTGGCAGACAAATATTTCTAAGACTTAATTCTACTTTAAAGGACATGGGACCTGATATAAGATATTAATTGGCCAGAAATGTGTATAATGTGTCTCACCGCACGGATACTCTCTAGGTGTCATCAATTGGCATTATCAGTCTGACCAATTACAGCTGGCCCAATTGGTTGAGCTTGTAGAAAAAGCAGTGGCTGCACATGGGGTTATGCTGAATACTCCTGAGGGCATGCCACCACTGCTGACTCAAACCCTCAGATGAAAGAAGCGTCAAGCTTCCCCTATTTCGGTGTGGATGACAGGGAAGAAGTCTGATTGGTAAGTGGTCACAAGTAAACTGTAGCAAGCTCACCTCCTCCAAAGCATGACCTCAAGTCAGGCACGGACACTGGATTTAGTACCTCCAAGTTTTCCTTCCTATCTAACCCAAAATCAGATAGAGAACTTTGAAGTCTCTATCCGAACAACATTCACCCGTCATTCTGACATTGCAGGACATCTGTTGGGATCCAAAACTGCCCTGCGACTAACAAAACCTTTTTACCTGGGAACTAGGCAACTCTCTCTTTGGTTATAATTCTTTTGAAGCCCACAGGCAATAGAATAACCCACACATTCTCAAGGGGGTCCAATCAGACGTCTCTGAGACCTCTAAATTACAATGATTGAGAATTCCTGAACATTCCTAAACTGACTCTTAAACACCATGATTTTGTTTTGGGAATTCCCAAAACCTTGACAGAAATGGACTTGGATGTTTTTGTAAATGCATCTAAGCTTTTTCTTTTTTTTTCTAGGAAAAAATAAAAGAAAGTACTAATCTATCAATTTCTGTTACAGCTAAACAGCGCCTCCCAGAGGGCATTCCTAACCATTTATTGTTGTGTGTGTCCCAAATGAAATGTTCAAATGTTCTTCCCTGTTAGCTGTTAAAGAAATAGTTCATCCTTTTCTAGCTATGACAATGCATTCCCTTTTTGTGTTTGGTACAAGGAAAGTGATGTTTCATCCCGTCAGTCATTAATGCTTGTGTTAACAGGTTATGATTTTTGGTTGGGGAAATACGGTAGACGTAAAGAGTGACTGTTCCTGTTTAACGGGTTATATCTTCCTTTCTTTCAAGTCTGTCTGCATTCATACTATGAGTGAGTATTTTAGTTTTGCCAGCAGACCTATTTAAGTGTTGTAGTCATTCAGCCTTTTGTTGTTGTAACACCATGCAGAGCATAGCACAATGTCCATAGCTTTTTTTTTTTTACTTATTATCCTTACTGTAGTTTCCTATCTCCTTGTTTTTGCTACTGTATAATCTTAAAACATTTATACACTGAATATGTCTGTTTATAATTATTAGAATTGGTTGTAAATGGCACAAACAGTTAAATATGTGTAGATGGCTTGTTATGTGTTATATCTGAGTTTCAGAAACCACACACACGCCCACTGGTCGCCCACTTTAGTTTCCCAAATGCTATCTAATTAGTCCCATGTGCATCTCAACTAGAAAATGTAGTTAGTTATAGTGTAGTTGTTAGATAGCTGTGCCTGAATTGACAAAATGTGCCAGCGCGGTAGATCCGAGCCAAGGGTGACGGGGCTTTAGTCACCTAGAAGGTGTACAGAACCCATTGAGTATTGGAGCCAAAACTGATTGGGGAAAGTGTTGCCTCTGTCATACAGACACGAAAGAAGAACTTAAGTCTCCTCCAACATGTTATGCATGTAGCTCTGATGGCTATTCCATGATAGCCATTAACATAACTAAATTTCAGCCAATTACCAATCATGCTAGATCTATCTCCTCTAGATGATGGAGATGGCATTGGGGGTACACAGAAGCAAAACAATGCAAAGTATCACAAAAACTGTAGCCAGAACAAAAGCAAACATGAACGTGCCTGTTACGACCCAACTCTGCGAGGGGATCCGTGAGTCGCAACAATATAGGTTCCGGGAGAAAGGATATCAGTGAAAATGAATTTATTGATTTCACAAAGGGTAAATGGAACACAAACGGTGGTATAGACCATGAGAGTTGGGGTTCAAGAAGCTGCTCAAAACAAGAATACAATATCAAAGACCTAAAAAACATAAGCTGGGATGGCCAGAATCCCTACGTTACCAAACGTACTATAACAAAACAAAAACTGGCCTCCTAAGAACATTAAACAAAAACGGAGAGCAGCTCCAATAACTAAATTATCACTAATCAAAACAACCGAACTAAGTACAGAACTAAACTAGAAACTATATTAAATGTACAAACAAAATTATCTATAAATATCTACAGTCATTAAATATCAAAATCCTATGTACAATTACAATCAAAAGCCTAAACTATCCCAACTCAAACTACCATTTATCAAATAACAAACTAAACATAAAACCAAGTAGTTTTAACAACACTGGAACAAGTATAAATATATACAAACACAATTCTAAACACTAAGTGCTATACCTAAACCCAAATGTAAACTAAGCTAAACACCTCTAAGTTATCTACTTTACACTAAGCACCACAAATACCACAAGTTAGAGTCACAAAGTTACAAGTCCACAAATCCACAAGCCTAGGAGAAAGAGTCTGTTGCCAAACAATTTCCCATTGAATGAATGATGACGTGTCCCTTTTATTTCCTGCTTGCTGATGTTGATTGGTTGCAGCTGTGCTTAATTCAGAAGGGGGCTGATGACGCGTATCTTGGGTTGGCCGATCCTCTCCGGATGAGGGCGTAGTTTGACGGAGGAAAGGATATGTGATTAGTAAAAGGAAATGCAAACTGAATATGAACACTTAAACATACAGGGGGACGTAACAGTGCCACTAAGAGAGCTGCTGAAATTGAGAACAACCCTGACAAACCCTGATAGAGATGTAGTGGCCCTGGAACTTAAATAGCATTGTTCTTATCTAACCAATCTGTATAACAGAGAAAGGGCACTGATGAGCCAACAGTATTCCAACTAGTAAGTCATATATATATATATGTGTGTGTGTGTGTGTG
>JBAMHX010030261.1:0-10713 GCA_037177515.1 Pseudomugil tenellus
TTTTGCTACAGAACAACTGAAATCTTTTGTGCAAACACATCATTAAATTAAACTACGCTGTCCAGATTTCATGCATAAGCACCTAAGAGAGGACATTCCCTAAAGGCAGGAGTGGAGAGAAATCCCTCAAGAGCCCTCCAAAAGAAAATGTTTACGTTACTTGGACCACCCAGAAAACATAGACGGTGACTAAAACTATGTATACAAGAAGCAAATCAAAGTCCTGCAAAGCATTGCAAGTTACTGCACAATTATATCCTCTTTGCTCTGCTTATGAATCCAGAGAAAACTTAGCTATGTTATCTGTATTTTGGCCTCAGTAGTCATGAAAGTATATTACCTGTCATCTATACTTACGTGCAGGCCTATTTTATACATATATTAAGTTTTTTTTAACCTTTTTAATGAGTTAGATAGAAAAGAATATTGTTAATATGTATTAACTGGAATATGAGAGGCTTAGCCAACAGGGACGGACTGGCCCTCCGGTATACTGGCATCTTTCCTGTGGGCAAACATGTTTGTTTGGGTCCACACAGTTTATTTTTTAGTCTGACTGGTTCCATTTTAGATCAGAAACACAGGGCTGTTTAAGCAATATCCCTTTTGGTTGTGTATCCTGTACCTTAATCAATACAAAACTTTCTTTTCTGACCACTGCTCCATGAAATGTGATGATCTGCAGTTGTTTACAAAGTTAGCATGAAACCACCTCAATAAAACAGCTGTTTCATTACCACATTAGTTTGTCTCCTCACATTAACTGGTTGTGTTCACTATGTAACTGGTTGTGTCCACTGTCTTAATTGGTTGTCATCAATCATCTAATTGAAAGTGAGAACTTTTTTTTTCAAACCATCAGTTATCAATGGTAACAGTGACTCAGCAACTTTCAGTTTTTTTTCTTATCGAGGCTATTTTCTATTTGTTGTGGGCCGGTAGATGCTTTTGGGTTAAAATGTGTTACAAGCAGCTTCTTTGTAGGTTTTGGTGCACAATACACCAAAATCTTGAAATTACTTGAAATAATTTTTGGATAATTATTTAGTCTATCGGTCATTGTGTTAATTTAGATTCAGCTGTTTGGCTCTTTACTAAAGCATCCATTCATTCTGGACATGACTGAATCATAATTTTCTTCATTCTGTACTTTCTTTAAAACTGGTAAATGTTTCACTTAATTCATCACTTAAGCAGTTCCATCATTTTACCCCTGATACCGAAACACACATGCATGTTTTTGGTGGGAGGAAGCCAGAGGATATGGAGGAAACCCGATAACATGGAGAGAACATGCAAACTCCTCACAGGAAGCCCACCGTCTGAGCTGAGGTTCAAACCAGCGACCTTCTTGCTGTGAGGCTGTAATGCAGAGGTAGGCAACTCCGGTCCTTGAGGTGTATGATCCTACTATCAGACTTAATTAGGAGACTTGTTTCGATCTTGATGTCAAACTCGACCCAAGTCTGCTGTCACCCATTGATTTGAGTCAGGTGTGATGCAGCACAAAACCTCTTCTGAAGTGCTAACCACCACACCACCGTGCAGTCACATTTCATCTAAAACTCTACAGCTACGATCTGTTGAAGCTGTTCTCTTCTGCTGCAGCTGTACACATCATTGAATGTCTGTGAAACTAATATTTGTCATTTTTACTTTGCACTTCTTGATATATAAGCTCTTAAATAAAATACTTTATTGAAGCTAGGTTAGCTCTTCACTGTGCTAAAGGCACACACAACACAGACAATGAAATCATGCTTAGTCCTCAAATAAAAAATATTTTACTAAATAAGATTTTATTTATGCCTTTAACTTTACATTTTGAATTAAATTTAATTAAATTAGGTTTAACCCCTTAATGCCTGAAATAAGAATAACTGATCAGAAAACTCTTTTTGTGGCCCTTTAAAAAAATAACTTTTTAATTTAAATAACTTTTTTTTACATTTTCAGCATTTTTTAACATGTGTTCAAAATATTGTAAGGTATAATCCTCTGCTTTCTGGTATGCACCAGGGGGCAGGAGACCAGTATCATCATATAGTGTGCAACTGGGTTTTCAGTAAAGTTTCTACCATAAAGTGATGCAAAATATCTCAGAAACAATATGTATCAAATATAGAACATTAGGCACTAAGGGGTTAACTTGCTTACTGATTGTGAGTTTCATGTTACTGCTTCCAGTGGTCAGTACAGATATAAAAAAAAGAAGTATTTTTGTTTGCCTAATATTGTAAGTTTATTTATTTTCAGCTGCATATTTATCAGTATGCTCGCTTGTATTTTCTGGTGTTTTTCCATTAGATTAAATAAAATAAATAAATAAATCTTTTGCAACTGCAGAAGATTTAAAAACCTTGGAGTTGGTCACCTCATCAGGTTGGACCTCATAAGTGCCTGAATATTTCACACAGTGGTGTCAAAAGGAAGTCTCCTTGCAGTGCAACTTAACCTGTCATCACTTTTCTGTCTGCTAGTTTCCTCAAGTGTCACAGGTTGGTGTTATTATCCCTTTCGAGACAGACGCAAACCCTGCGGATGCAGAGGCTTCGTGTGCGTTTCCATTTTCTCTACAAAGACATTTAACTGTTGAACAAAGGCAGCCGCGCTCTTGACCTTTTGAGAGTTAAAACAAGCTGCAACCAGCAGCATGTGTCAGATCAGCTTAAAGACTGCTGATGGATCACTCACATTTATGTTACTCATGCTTTTTCCTTATTATATCACTATCAGAATACTAATAAAAACTTTTAAACCACAACCAATAACTTGCTGTGATAAACACAAGCTGATATTAGAAATGTGATGATTCTTTCATTCAAATAACAGCATTTATTGCCTGTGTTGTGTGTTTATTAATTAATTCCATAAAATTTCCTTTACCTATTTCTGTACATTTCCAGATTGGTTTGCATTGATGATTTCTAAGTATGGGGGCAGTGCCCTGTAATTATTAGATAAACAGAGCTGACCATATTGCTCATTCTGTTGCTGAAATGCTTCCAAAGCAGGTTTGTGATTGTGGAAAAATGAAAAGAAACCGTTTGCAAACAGTTGAGAAATATTGAGCCGGTAAGACCTGCAGTGGGTGTTGAAGAATCGCAGTCTGCTTTGAAGTGAACACCACCCAGTCTCAGTCCACCGTCAGGATGTCAGTTCAGCCTCTTCCTCTGATCAGACTGAACGAAAAATAGCGTGAGGGAACTAGAAGCAGCCAAGAAAAAGATTGTTTTATTTCACTTAAAGCTGGAGCAAAATGGACACACACACACAGGCAGGTGCGTTTGTACTGCTTGTGCTTCTGGTGCCTGTTTCTTGTAAAGGTAAGTACAGAAAACAAGCTGTTTTATTCACGCTGACTTTGCAAAGTCGGATAAATAAAGTTTAGTGTATGTGATGAGGAGGTCCACTTAACTTGATTAATGTTAAAAGCTGTCATGTTAAATGAGAATACTGAAACCCCAACCCTGTTTGTATTAATATTTTGAAATACAAATTGTTGTTTTACAAAAGAGCTTTTATCTAAGACGTAGTTTAATATCTGTTTTAGGTTTATAGCTTCTGTGTCACTTTATACTCTGATATTTTCTTTTATTGGATCACAGGAAGTTTGTGATGTATAAATAATGACAAGCTTTCTGTCTGGTGCATAGGTCTACAAAACAGTAAAACCTGTCACAGTTTATGAATTTATTACTTAAGAAATGGCTTATTTTTTATGTGGATTTGTCTATGTAGAAAACAGCGATTGACTGCCGTTTTAACCTCCAAACACCAGAGTTTATTTAGAACTTTTGAAAAACCATAATAATTTCAGGGGATAAATCTGGAAAAATAACAACAAATGACTGGTTTGATATGAAAAAGTTTAGTTTTAATAATAAAGTCATGTAAAAGTTTTTTTCCCAGAATTATCTCTTGTAGTTAATGAGGGAAAAAATGTAATGATCAAGAGATGCTTTCAAGTTTACTTGTGTTTCAGTCAGATTCATTGTGATGAAGGATTTGGAGAAAGATAAAAATAAACCACTTGTCTTTAAACATACTGCTCCAAAAGCAAATTACATTTTCCTCAGTTTCTGCATTTAATAAACCCTATACACCAAAAAAAAAAAAAAAAAAAAATCAAGCACAATGTCTTTTGGTTGCTTTATTTCTCCTTTACTGACAGGTATGCATTCATCGGGTTGAGTTTAAAACTATTCAGTCTTGAAAAACACAATGGCCTTAGATGCCATTACCTTCATTTATTTCCGGTAAAGCCTCTTTAAGAATGAAAAAAGTATTTTTCTACAAAATTTGATAGTACTGATGATCTGAGGAATTCCACTTATTTATAAAGAGTTTATATAACTTAAACAGTTTTATTGTTTTGTGCAGCATTTCATACAAATTTCTCCCCCAAAAATTCATATGTGTGATGTTTTATGGAAATTTTAAGATTATAAGTATAATTTGAATCCATGTTATATATAAAAATGATTAACATTTTGGGTAGCAGGCTGTTACGGCATGGCTCAAAATGTTTAGAGCATATACAGAGGTTTAGAGTTATATCTTGCTAGCTAGCTAACTGGTAGCTAGTTAGCAAGCTATAACACAGTAATTCAGTGGTAACCAAGGCATATGTTGGGCTGTGAGTGTTTCAACAGAACAAATTTGATTAAAACAAACAAACAAACAAAAAACATCCAGTAATCCCTTGGCTATATCTGCTGATCTCAATACAGGATTACAGAAGGTCTGCTTCCCAGTTCACATGTCACAAGTCTGTCACACGGCTAACACAGAGATATCAGGAGAGCAACTTTAGTAAACAGAATAATATAATTAATTGCAAATTGAGATGTTTAGTAATTTTCTACTTCTATTTATTATCATTCATCGTTAAAAGCCAGAAAATAAATTGCTTTTATCAAAGAAACTAAGTAAATACAAAAAACTCTTAAAAAAACACACAAAAAATACTCTTCTGAGTCTGTAAACACTGAAAACCTAACATTGAGAATAACTTGTCAGCAGATGTTTCCTAATCTGATTACTTGATGAATATCTATGAATGCTCTAAGCAGCGTGGTTCTCATACATTTCAAGTTAAGATATCATTCACTGATATTTGCAACCGCCACCCTCATTCCAGTGACTGAGTGATTTATTACATAATATATAAGATGTTTCATCAAACAGCATCTTTTACATGCAAGACTGAAAACCGTTGTTTATGTGTTCATGTGGTAAAAGGAAAGATGCATATTTATCTGCATCGTAGTTTCATTTTAACAGCTCTGGCAAAAAAAATTACAGATTTTTTAAAATAAATATTGACTATATATTGTTTTCCTGTTATTTGGTGACCCCCTAAAAACATTTTGCAACCCCCAGTTTGAGAACCACTGATACTTTACACATGAGAATGATCACAACCAGATGTGACACCTGCACAGAAGAAATCTTAAAACGTATCAGTATGCACAAATACCACAAAAGAAACCCTTTCAGTTTTTCATGTTTGTTAAATTGCTTAATTTTTATTGATATAGTTTGAGCTTCTGACTTTCAGATGCATCTGCATTTGATTCTCTACATGGCCCTGTAAGTGCGCAGGTGAGCTTTTACCAGTTAAACAAGATGGGTACCACAAGGCCTTCCAGACAAAACCACACATTTTTTTTCCTTCAAGCTGACAAGCTAAATGAGAATCATTCGGTCAAGTTTTTCAGCTTTTCAACTTAATTTTCAATGCATACAACATAATAACAGCTTACACAAGAGCAAACTGAAGGAAGCTGAACAAAAAGATGAGCATCAGAGTTGCTATGGAAACATTTGATGTTTCTTTTTTAATAGCAGCTTGTCGACCCCATTTTAGCAAGTGCAAGTTGCACAATCTTGTTGTCTAGAAGTATGAAATGTAGTACAAAACAAAATGTTGCATCCTGAGACAAGTTTATGATAATAGAGATCAGGATGTGATGAGGACGTTAAGGCCTCTGAATCACCAAGGCTGGCTACGTTCTCACAACTGAGCTTCAGTTCCAACCGCACTCTGAGATAAAGGAGCCCCAGCAAAACCTCATGGCAGCCCATTGCACTGACAGGAAAGCATTGAAGGTACTGAGCTGCACATCTCTATTTTCTTATTTCCTGTTAGGGGGTCTCAGTTAGTCAGCTGTGCTTCACCACAGTGCTGATTTTCCATTCAGATTCACATTTAAACATGTCCTTTTGTAATCTCCCCTCTGCTGTCTATATTTCTACATTTTTTATGGGAGGGGGGTTTGTCATATTTTGCATATGTACAAACAGTAAAATGATGTTTTTTTTTTATTGCATTTATTGGAACTTTGTTTATTGGATGAAAACAGTAGCAGGATATTTATATTATCCAGATAAGTAGATAAGCAAATTCATTCAAAACAACTTCTGATGACCGATTAAAAAGTATATAAAGGCCAAAATTGTACAATCAAAATAATCAAGTTTATTTTGTATGCTGGGAAGTGTTGTTGTGGTGCAAGTACTGCCCTCCTATTACCTCTGCTTCCTACTAGTTGTGCCACTTAGTTAAAGTTTGTCTAAAAATGATCAGAACTACTGAAGAAGGGAAAAGAACAAATAAAAAATTGTTTTTGTCAATTTATTACAGTAAACAGGCTGAACCTGAGCACAGCAGCAAGTCTGCAGACCTGTGTGACCTTGTTAGTTTGTGTCAATATTAAGCCTTTAAGACCAAATATTCAATGAAAAATCCAGTTTTTTATATGAGGTATTTATTTGTCCCTTTCACAAAATGGGAAACACAATTTCAGAGATATTTACCATTATCACATGTCAAAATTCTTATACTGCTATAATAAGTGACAAGACAAAAATAAGATTGTGTTCAGATTTGTTTTTACAGTAAAGTGATGCAAATGTCTCACAAACTGTCAGCCTCTGTTGGGTTATTCAGCCAATAAAAGACAATGTTTTTAGAACATTGAAGTCATTACAAGACTTTTAAACCTCACCCTTGAGATTTTAGGCCACTTGAAATCAGTCCTATGAACATAAAGAGACAAAACAAATCTGCAGCATTTCTGAGAAACTGAAATACAGCTTCACAACTTCACAATAGGCTGGTTCGGACGTTGTCTGGCAGGTGTTAATGTGCAAGATACACTTTTATCAAAACTATCTTTTACCACTCTGTTAATCAATTTTCCTAATTTAGAATCATGAGTTTGAATCACATACAGTAAGTAGTTTTACAAGGTGCAATGGTGAGTACTGCCACCTCACGGAAAAAGAAACTCCTAAACCGGGGCATTTCTTTCCCTTCTTCAGTAGTTCTGATCATTTCTCATTCGAGGGTTCTTTCCAGGTCTGACTTCTTCTTCTTCTTCTTCTCACAGTCTACAATCATGCTTCTTAGGTTTTGTTGTCACTAAAGTCTCCCTGGGAGTGAATTGTTGTTTATCTCTTGGTGGTGGCCCTGCGACGTACTGATGACATGTACAGGAAGTAACCTGCTACTCCCCAATGCTATTTGTTTAAAATAAACGAGATGCTACATTTTTTAATGATATATGCAAAGGGAGGAAAGTAGTGGCTTATATAACCCTGAGGGACCGAACACTAGAGAGGCACTGAGGAAGACACAAAAAATTATTCTTGAGTTTTTAAACCTAATGTTAGTTTAGAAGTGAGTGTTGCAAACTTTTATTTGTTTAAGCAAAATTTGCACAACTGCATTAATAAAATTAGTCTGTGCTAAACACGTGATGAGACTGCTCCTCAGAATTTATTACATTTGTGGCAACAATCTAAAAATTATCCTTAAAAGAACATACTGAAATGGCCTTTGTTGAGCGCTTATAAATACACCTTTTACAAACAATAAAATGTTCAGATGAATTTTCAGTAAATGTTTCCACATGAAAAAGACATTTATAGGGGAAGCAGGTTAACACAGAAAAATATGCAGACAGATATAGGACAGGAGGTAAAACCTCTAAAGGGGTAAAATGTTAAATGACAGAGACACACAGGGTCCTCCTCTTACATGACTGACGGTGGCAGGAAGAACATGCAGCTGAAAAAAATCATTTAGCTTATGTGAAAGCAAGCCGCAGCCTTAAGCAAATGTTTGGGGCAAAAACAAGGATGATTATTGGTTAAAGAGTTGAAGAAAACTACAAGGGGTTTCCACAGGCAAGTGTGAGAAAATGCTGAAGAAAAAGCAGCAATACGGTTGCTTAGTAATTAGCCGTCTATCTAATGGTGCAGGCAGATTGTCATCATGCAGTTATCATTGAAGGGCTTTATTTCTCAAAATATCCATCTGGAGCAATAAAAAAGACATCTGGAACATAATTTATGTAAATAATCTGCTGGAAATAAATATTTATTACTGTTCTGAAACTCTCAAAACTCGCTGCTATCCCCAACATCCAGATAAGAAACTGAGTTTCTCTTTTCTCTATCTGCTCTTCAGAGGTTTTTTTTACTGATCCAGTAATCTGCTACTTCCTGGATGGGTTTCTGATGGTTTACTGCATTGTTGCCACGGCATTATTCTTCAGAGAAAAGGTGAGTAGAGACTGCTGGACTCAAGTCATTAATACTTTGAAGTTCTTTTAGATAAACACTATCAATTCTTTACTTTTTTAACAGTTGAAAAGTATGTTTATCCTAATATTTTGCACTTGACTCATTTTTATAAACTGGCCTTAGATCCAGGATGAGACTCTTTTTTTATTTATTTATTTTTTTATTGTTTTTAGACTCTTTTTAGACTCTTTTTAATGTTTTTTTATTTGTATTGTTTTATTGTCTGCATTATTAATTCACTGCTATTATTCTTATTCCCTCAGCACGTTTATACAGTCTTACTTCAATGTTCAGCACTTTGTGGCAACTGGCACTGTGTTAAAGAGCTTTATGAATAAAGTTGAGTTCAGTTGACTCAAATGTTAGAACAACTCTTCTAAAAAATAAAAAAAATAAATAAGAAAATAATATGTTACATTGTTTAAATAAATGGGAAATTATTGTGTTGATTACTGACCACATTGTTTGGTCATTTTTTTCAAATGCGAAGAAATTAGTTGCAATATTTACAACTAATGATAATTGCTTCTTACTCTTCTTAACACCTTACAGGCTAAATATCAAATTGTGCTTTTTTTAAACTAATTCAGTAAACTTAGTTAATTTAGAAAATTTTAGATATTATATCAAAGCAGCAACTGATTAAAGTTTTCCTTTATTTCCATCTAGTTTTCCAATATGGGACCTGTTGTAGAATATGTAAGTCATCAAAGTTTACATTTTCTCCGCAGCATCTGTTTGGATGTAGCTGCTCGTATTAAATACACATTTTGTGTGAGTGTGATAAAATGTTTAAATTAAGTATTTCTTCTGTGTTCAGCATCAGGACGAAAAGACGGATATTTACCAGGTAAGAAAATTGATCTGACATCCTAATCCTGTAACTACTGCTCTGTTGCAATATGCTCATTGATGTTTTCTTGTTGCTCTAGGAGCTGGAGAATCCGGATACTGATCCCTACCAGGTGCTTGATGCATCAAAAGGAAGGGTGGGTCACCTCCTGTGTTTGGTGCTTCAGTGGGCATGTTCTCATCTTTACTTCTATCCTAACTGCTGTTGTGTTGTTTTGTATTCCTAGAAAGAGGAAGGCAGGAAAAAGAGAGCTAAGGTGAGAGACTTTACTTACTTGGATGCTCTATTAGTCATTGTCAGGTTTTATCTGTGTGATACATCAGCAGTCACATTAGTGTTTTTAGTTAGATTTATTTTCCAGTAACATCAACGATATAAGCTTCTTTTTAAATAAAATGTCTGCATTTTGTTTTGGTTGATGGCTTGAAAAAAAGATTAAATTCATTTATCAGTTTTTTTTTTATGTAAGAATGTTAATAGACCCCGGTACATTTTTTCTTTACATGGGATATACTGAAATGTTTGAATACGTTAACAGAGCTTTAAAAATCTTCTTTTTATCATTGTCTACTATAATATGGAAGTAAAAAATTGAAGCTAGAATACAATAAGGAACGCTTTGAGTTTTTACCCATTATTTTTATATGAAAAAATTACATAACATAAAGCTATTTACCTATCATTTTCTGACTTTACAAAAAATGGAATGGATGAAATGTATTTTTGATCAAATGGAAAAATGTTATGGAATCATGAACAAAAACAGGATTACTACTTTATTTTAGTTTCTCTGGCTATGTGTCAGGGCTTCACTAATTAAATACAATATTTTAAATAGTTACTTCCAGATTTTTTTTTTTTTTTTTTGTACAGCAAATAGCCCAATCAATCAATCTAATTCTCAGATGGAGATCAACACTTTAGCTGGTCCTGTTATGAAGTTGATGTATATTTCTTGAGGACATTTTTTAACTTGTTTTACTCTCAGACAAGATGTACTATGTTCCTGGACAAACTGAATTTAAATGAAAGAATGAGAAAATTGTCTAATCCATCTATCCATCTTCTACCGCTTATTCCCGAACGGGGTCGCGGGGGGGCTGGAGCCAATCCCAGCTACACAGGGCGAGAGGTACACCCTGGACAGGTCGCCAGCCTATCACAGGGCCACATATATAGACAGACAACCACACTCACACCTATGGGCAATTTAGAGTCTCCAATCAGCCTATCCCCAAGCTGCATGTCTTTGGACTGTGGGAGGA
>JBAMHX010030262.1:0-10706 GCA_037177515.1 Pseudomugil tenellus
ACCTGCATGTGAAGCCCTCTGAGACAACTTGTTGTGATACTGGGCTATATAAATAAAATTGACTTGACTTGACTATAATAAAGAACTAGACGCAGAAGAGTGTGTACTGCTGCACAAACTTTGTACCTGGCGTAGTAACATTTTGAAGATGGAAAACCGTCTTCACAGCTGATGACACATTTAAGCCATTAAACATGTTTGTTATAATTTACATTAGATTTTGGGTTTTTGTAATCAAAAACATGGAAAAACGAATTATTATATACATACCTAAAAACTGAATTGTTTATTTCATAAACACATGTTGAAACATCCGACCACAGTATGCTCATACTAAAAATGTCTCCGCAATTACTGGTACATTAATTGTGAGAGGGCGTCCAGCAATCAGTAATTACATCATTACGTCAATCCAGTAATTACTGAATAGATATAAAAATATCACCACAAGCATAATGTCACACAATCATAATATGTCACAATGGATGTGCTTGCACAAAGACCAACTCCAAAAGCAGTGAAAGACACTGCTTCTGTAGCCTTTCATAGTTTTTTAAAAATCATTTAATAAGTATAAATGTAGTCCTGACTGTTATGGCTAATGTGTAGTTGATGAAAACTATTTTGTAGTCATAACACTGTTGACAACTCTTTTCTTCCTCCCTCTTCCCCTGGCCTCTGCAGCTTTTTGGGCCTGTTATAAAAAAAAAATAAAATAAAACTGTTGTAAAAAAAACTGTTTTAAAAAAAGAATTTGACTTTTTTTTACTTTTATTTTGAAATAAAATTTATGAAAAAAAAGTTAAACACAAAGAAAAAATAAATGTATTATTATCGACAATGACTTAAGATTATTTAAATAGTAAAACACAAGTTAATAATAATTTTAAACTTTATTTGTGAAGCATTTTGTCATAATAGCCTTCATAAGAAATTTGACAGACTGAATTAAATCCTGTCTGCAATCTACCATCCTAAGCAAGCACATTTGTGGCCTGCAGCAGTGGGAAGGAACCAACAGCACCTTTCATCAGGAAGAAAACCCACACAACCTGGCCTAAGAATGGGTAGCCATCTGCCTCGACTGGTTATGGTGAAGAGTCATAAACCTGCAGAGAAAAAAGAAACTCCAGTTATTAAAGCTAAATATTTTTTTGTGATTTGTCTACCTTTTTTTAAATTTTCTTGCCCAGCCTTACAAAACCAGAATGAGGATCTGGTTGCTGTGTTGAGCTGAGCAAATTTGTTCTGCCAAAAAGAGATTTATGGGAATAAAGCTCTACTTGATAATCTGACTTTTTAAAAAGTATCCCTTAAAATGAGCCTAAATAAATAGCCTATGAACTGATTCTTACAATGTGGAAAGCATAAAAGAAAACTGGAATAAAAGAAACAATTCTACCTTGTACAATTAAATTTAGCATCAAATCAAATTTGGGTTCAACATGAAAACCTGTACCCAAACACGACTAAAAATTAAAAGTCTGAACCATTTTCCAGTTGTAAAAGTTTTAAAAATGTTTATAAACACTTTAAGATGTCAAGAAATATCTACATGTTGATAGGCAGACTCTAAGAGATAGGTAAGAACACTGACTTTCAAAATCAGTGAAATAGAGTCAACTGATATTCTGTGCATTACAGCAGACATTAAATGTTACCGAGGCCTCTTCGTACAGACTCTCAGTAACATTTCAATGATGTTCAATGAAAGCAAAGCTCTTCATGTACCATTCTTCCTGTTCTATCTGGAAAATAGAGAAGACATGTTCATTGGCCACATTCTGGCACAGAAATATTTACATACATAAATATAGACATATGGAAACTACCTGGCAAAACATCACATCACACATCACCACATACACACAACCTCACAGGAGCAAATATGGCCAAAACAACTTTTCTCCAATCTCCATAAATATTGATTGATTTTGTTAGTTTTTTGCAGACAATCTTCCCTTCTTTTATCTTGTCCGTCTCCTGTCCTAATTTAATTTTGCAGTTTCACGCAGAAGCTATCTTTACCAGAACATGAACATGACTTGTTTCAACACAGATGTTAAACATGTGGTTGTGCAGCTGTGGGAAGAGAATTTTCTCTGAACAATCAAAAAGAACTTGGGTGACAATGGCTGCTGCTGTTCCTCCATCAGATGAAGCCTTTCAAACATTGACATTGATTAAAAGCCGCTGAAAGCATCTTTCTGTTGCATAAACTGCAGTGACACCTTGTGATTGTTTCTGTAACCCACCTCTGTCCTTCAATGTCAAGAACTGATGTACACTGTAAGTGCCTGTGAGCAAGGCATGCAAGTAAGCTTCTGGTTCATCTTTTTTACAATGAAGCCAGTGATGTACGAGATTGCTGCTTCCTTGTACTCAGACAGAGAGTTGACATATGGAAGGTCAGAAATGGAGTCATTCTCAGGTACAAGGGCTTCAACAGACTCCACATCCAACCTGCGTGCAACATTCATAATCGCAGGTGTTGAATCAAGGATGGTAGTGTTGTCACAAAGAATAAAGTTACCGGTCGCCTTTTTCACCTGGTGCCTTAAAGGAGACACTTGTATGCTCCTCTGAACTGCCTTATGTTGGGGTTGTTGTTATAACCACCACATTCTCTGATTGCAGAGAATAACAGCTCCAAGTGATCCTGACTGAGCTTGTATGTCAGAAGATATTGACAAACAGCAACTGGCTGCTCTACAAGGTCTTCATAGATGCCCATCACACTTCTGCAGCAAGCAATGAAACCACAGATAGGTGTCTTTTTCTGTGTGAAATGCACATGCATAAGACTGTTGAAGTGACTCTGTTTCTTTTAAGATATCAATGGCACTCTCTTTGGATTTTGGTTTTATGGGTGCCTTGTGTCCTTTACCGAGTGGATTGCAGCTATTAAGGACATCATCGACTGTATGCAGAAAGTGATCCATGACTGCACAACCACTGAATCCAAGTTATTGCTCACAGTATTCAAGGGGAGCAGCCATGTTACTACTAAAGCTGGAAGATGGACCTTCATTTTCTGTGTTCGCCACAGAATGTGTGCCATTTTGAGTTTGTTGCCAAGACGCAAACCTTCTCTATTATGAAGCTTGTGCAACTCGTCAATGTACCGCCATCTTATTTGTTGGCCATCTTTTCTTACCAGTACGTCAACACTAGAAAAAACATTACGTAAAAGCTTGAGCATGTGACATGGATCTAAGAGAACATGGACTTTTTGTGTAGGATCTTCTGGATGGAAGGAAACAACCCTAACTCCAATTTGATGAAGCCTACTAAGACTTTCTCTGATTAGGTTAACTCTTTCTTACCCAGTTATGCTATTGATAAGAAAGTAAGCAATAGGGATCTTCCAAGACTCATTGATCGCAACAACCATGAGGACTTGTGTTGCCATCTCACCAGCACCAATGTCAACATAGCCATGAATCTGCTGCCCATCAAACTCAGTTTGCTTGTGAATGTAGATTTTATCCAACATCAAAGACCAAAAAGTTTGTTTTCTTTCCTTTTTCTTCTCAGCAACATGACTTTTTAATGCTACGAATGAAGCAACAGTAAAACTAGGATCTGCAGACACGCTACTGTACCATCTGCGTATGGTCTGAGGATGCGGTAAAGCCAAATGAAAGTTTTCACTGACGTAGTCATAGGCCTTAGGAGAGTAGAAGTGCAGTGTAGTTGCAAACTGCTTCTAGTTTTCAGAAAACTGAGAACTGTTCTTTTTCATTCTCTGAAACACTCATCTCTTGGAACATCATCCACACTATCAAGAAGAGAGACACGGTCTCTTGATATTAGAAGTTTCTTCTGCAGAACTTTAGTGACAGATCTCAAGGAAGAAATTTTTGCCTCCATCTTGTCTCCTGGGATTTCAACATAAGCTTTTTGCGTGCTACACATAACTTTTCCTCTAGTGCAACAGCTTTTCATTTAAGTGTTCTTGGAGACTTTGTCACTATATAGCAATGGTCACTCTTAATGCTTTCCAGCTGTGATGACAGGGTGAAAGACTGACCAGACGCTGAGTCTGTCTGCTGCTGAACACTGCTACTCAAGCTGTTATCATCACACTCATTTGCTGTCATGTTGTCTGCATCTGCAACCCTCTTGTTACTATCTACAATGAAAAGGCTGTCACTTACCTTGTCCCTGGCATTTACCTGCCTCTTTTCTCGTGGTAGATGTTCTTTGCTTCCAGAAACAGAGAAAATGGTAGGCACTGCTGTGTCCTTCAACCAAGTCCTTCCCTGAGAACAAAAAAAAAAAAAAAAAAAAAAATCACAAATATAAAATACCAATCAAATGTTTGAGACTATTACTCTAAGAATGTATTTTATTCATGGAGACAGTGCAGTTCATTCAGGTTTAAAAAAAAACTACAACCATCGCCAATAACTGATATTTGGATGCTTTCAAAGCTCCTTGCTTCCTGTGTACATGATAACTTTCGTCACAAACATTTACAGAAGTGTGGGGTAAAACTTTAGTAATGTATTTATGTTAATGTTTTATGTAAAATTAAATTACACCAATGCATAAAGAATGTCTGTACCCTGCAGTCAGTACTGAAGTGAAGACTTTCAAAGTGTTCACTGCACAGGCGAGAAGACTGGTTAGGAGTCCAGTTCTGTGTTCTAAGGTAATTATGTAACAATAAATATCTGGCTTTATTATACAGCATGCATACCATATATGTGCGTCGTTTGCTGTTTCTCCCTTTTATATACAGTCTATGTGTTTCACCCACTAGATTTTTGAACCTGCTGTTTGGATACATGTGTTAATGTCAGTCTGATGATTGCTACTGGAACAGCATGGACACCAATCAAACTAACATAACAAAAAAGCATACTACAAAGCAATGTTGAATAAATGCAAACAATATATAATTGAAATTGGCTTGATTGTATTTTTATAATAATAATAATTATAATATTAATAATAAAATAGGACGTAAAAACGCAATATGAGAGACAATGCTTGCGACAGACTTATACTTTTTTATAATTTCGTAAACCATCAACTATTAGTTTCCTCCTCTTCATTCAAGGATTTAAAAACGCAACATGAGAGTCGATGCTTGCGACAGAAAAGCCGATCATCTGATCATTGGAATCCAGAAAAACACAAACACGACTACGGTTGCGGGGGAATGCAGGTATTTCACATAAAATGTGGCTGATCTGGGGTTGTGGCGGTGCGGTGGTGCTGAGGTCGTATTTTAAACTACTATTTGCCAGTCAAAAATTTCAGCTTAGAAATGCGAACCATTACGGCTGTAATACAATTTATTGTAAAATAAAGCCTAATTAGGACTAAATAGGTGTAGGTATAGGACAGTAGCATAGACTGTATATAAAAAAAAGAGGACAGTATGTGGTTAATGGCGGTAGCCTAGCAATCAGCCAATCCATCAGAAACAGCCGCTTATTAAAATATATCAATATAATTTTACTCACAGAAAAAACTGGACCAGATGTTTCTTGGGCGGTCTGTTAGTGCAATTAACAGCACAGCAAGTCATATGTTTTAAAGTGCATGACAAAATAACCAAACACGAAAAAAGAACTGACACATGAAGCTCAGTTGCACAAGATGGCCGAGGTGGTTTTAACGAGGCCGACCATGAGGCAACAGCAGGCCAACAGCTATTAAAGACATGTCAATCAAAATGACACACCTCTTAATTCAAGACTAAATAATGTTGTTTAAATAATGTTTATTTGGCTTTGAAATGGGACATTTTAACATGAGAGTCAATGGAGATTTGTTCTGTTTTGGAGCCTGCCCCTAGCGGTTGAGGGGTGAACTGCAAGTTTTTGCACTTCCGCATTGGCCTCATTTGTGATCAGAGAAGATGGCCCCCTGGTGGAAACTAAAAAAAAAAGTGCTGTGACCTGAATCTCTTGCTGGATTTAGGGATCAGTTTGGTAGCTGCCATTTTTGTAGACACATGTGGATGTAAATTGGTCATTTTAAGAGAATAAAATCATAGTTGTTTGTCATGTAGTTACATGCCAACAGAAACACGGTATTTATTGATATATTAAGTTTCTCTCTCATTGTTCTTTCATGTTGTTACACAGTTCGCATTTATACTCATTGTAATGGACTTTGTTAGCAATTAATTAGGTTGATCTTTAGCTTTTTTGTTGCATCAAAATCCTTTCAAACAGGAGCTCTTGTTACTTTTTCAATGTTTGATTGAAGCAGATTTTAAAGGTCAATGCTTACAGCAATCATTCATTAAATAAGCTCTCATCCTTGAAATATAAGCTCAAATATGTTTCACTTTTGTATGTGTAGGTATTGCACACACTTTAGCTGCATGCATGACTTATTACATAACCTGAACGCTGCACAGACTCAGTGATTTGATACTGAGACACTCCATCTTTTTGGTGTCGGTGATGAGATTCCTGAAGAATTTTCACCCTCATACACACAAAGGCACATAATAATATTTCTCGTAATCCTGTCTCAACCCTTCTGTCATGTATCAGACCTTAAATTTTTCCACACACACATATACAAATATACTGTTGGCAAAGACAGTGATGATGTTATTTGACATTGCTCTGATCAGTGTCTGCCAAACGCAAACATCTGTGGTCTAAATCAAGTAATTTGTCAAAAAAAGCCCCCAGCAAAAGTACATAGGAGAGATGGTTAAATTTCTGAAAGACTTGAAGACAGTTTCTCTTTTTAAAGTCAAACATATTTCGTTATAATGAAACAGATTATTGATATAACATGATATGAATCTCGTTATATTAAGAAACTTTAGTAAGGAGGTTTCTCGCTATAAAGAGACATGTTTCTCATTAAATACAATGTTAATATAATTATATTTACTCATCTAAGTGACACAGTTAACTCGTTATAACCTGATATTTTTAACCGTAACATTGTTTCTTTGAGAACTTTTGATTCTGGTCCGGAGGGAACAGCAAGAAGATGAGCGTTTTAATAAGTCGAAATCTGTCAGAGGAAGGCATTTCCACACAGGAAAAAAAGATAACTTTGTAACTCATATTAACCTCGTTCAAACTAGGGTTAGGGTTACACATCTCGTTATAATGAGAAACCATTTCGTTAAAGTTTCTCTTGTTATATCAAGAAACTGTCACATTATAATAATGACATATGTTTTTCACTAAAGTGAGAAACTGGTCCAAATGTTTATTAATGGCTTTGACGGCCAACCGCTTCCATAAAATCCTTATATCGTTTGATTTCATTTGCTATAACATGATATTAATATGAAAAACTCATGTGGAATAAGTAAATCCAAATTTAAATGGGATTTAAACTAACCTACAGTGAGCCCACCACATATAACTAAATGAGACTAGCCCGTTGTTTACCCCTAGACAAAGATGGCGCCTTTGGTTGGGTGATATGACAAATAATTATATCGCCATTCTAAGAAGAAATTTCACGATATAAATGACGATATAATTTGAGGAAAAAAAGATTCTTGATAACAAAAGCAATGCTGGCATAGTAAGTTGTATAACAAACACTGATTCATAGGCATTTCCTTGAACTTGAATGTATGCCTTAAAGACAAACTGAATTGTAAAAATTTTACCTAAAAAATTAAAACATTAATATAACATATTGCGTGAAAATGGCAACTGTATCAACAGTTCTTTTTTAACTTCATCATGGTATTTTGCATATAATGCAGGAAACGCGGTTTGAAGAAAATGTATGTAACTGCCTGGGTTAGGTTTACTGAACGTTGACTGGTCATCTCATAAGGCTTTCTGTCCAAGGCTTCGGCGAAAGTAGCGTTAATTTTTTTGCGTCATGTCGCATCTCGCATCGGCCCTTTTTAATGTCCATCAACATTATGTGCGCACATCCTCGGTGCAGAAAGTGTGTTGCGCTCGTGTGTTTACATAATGTCAAGCTCACACTCAAATAGTAAAAGCAACTATACGGAAAGCCTTTCACCCGTTGACCATGTCTGTTATTCAAAGAAACTTGCTCTTGATACGGGTGATTATTAATTACTCTAAAAATTACTGTGTTATACTCCGCCAAGTGCTTTTGCTTCAGGTGGTGAAATAGGTTTCCATGTTTCCCACCTTGGCAGTGACAGTTCGTTCCAGTTCCAGATAACTGATGTCGCTCCATTTTTGCAAATTAATTCATCATTTGAGCCGGTCTTTCGCTCTGCAGATGCCACGTTTTCTCTCAATGCTGATAGACAAAACCATTCGCAAAGCGCATGCGCACTCCATTAAAATTATATTGCGAGATTTTAGCATTGCCCCGGTAGAGTGAAAGTACACCGGTATAACCGTCAACGGTGTTATATCGCACTCCCCTATTCGTGGCTCGTATATAACTGGATATATGTCCTAATGTAAATTTGATTTGATGTTAAAAGGTTCATTGTGGGTTTTTTTTTTAGCAGTTTTAACACCGGCATTAGGTTCTTGTATAAAGCGGTTGTGACATTTTTGGTCACTTCATGCACAAGTTTACATAAAGTAGCAAGATGGCCTGCATCTGTCTCTTGTTCTCTGCAAGCCTATAGCTCTGCCACGCTGCGTTAGCATCCTCTCCGGACATATTAGCTTGTTGTTTGTCAGAGGTGTTTGAAGTATGGTTTTTCCTTGGTGAACATGCTTCTTGTCTTAGAAGGTAGTTATTAATGCTAATTGGAAATGGATCAATCACTGAGCATGCAAAGTTGTCCTTTTAGGTAGAGTTTCATCAAACTATGAGTGTAATGACTGTAACAGCACTCCTGAACTCCACCTGTTCCTACACCACCATCTTGAATTTCCCAATATGGAACTGTTGAAGGAATAAGGTGGATGACATTTGAGGAGCTAATTCCTGATCAATCTTTGTATTAAAAAATGATGCAATTGAATAGGAAAAATCAATCTATAGAAATGGGGAAAATAGCCATGTGGATGCAATGTTTTATTAACCAGCTTGTACAAAATCAGAATTTAATGTTCTGTAAAACGTTAAAGCTTAAAAACATCTTTTAAAAAAGAAAAAAAACACCCTATAGTAATCACAGGAGTGAGATTTCTCTTGACTGTGAATATGTTAGTGTTTTTTACGCTGCTTAAATCACTGAAACCTGCCCAAAACTGATCACATCTCTATGACTTCTCTCCTATGTGAATACATTGGTGGGTTTTTAAACTACTTGACGTACTGAAAACTTCCCCATAATGATCACATCTGTATGGGTTCTGTCCTGTGTGAATACGTTGGTGGGTTTTTAAACTACTTGACTTACTGAAAGCTGCCCCACACTGATCACATCTGTATGGCTTCTGTCCTGTGTGAATATGTTGGTGGGTTTTTAAACTACTTGACGTACAAATTCAAATTTATTACAGACTTGCAGCCCAGAAGGTTCATAAAACAAAGAGGTAAAAAAGAAAATACAAAGACAATAAAAAAATCACAGAAACAATCACTAACACAGAAGACAACTATACCAGTGCCTCCATAACGAGGACTGATATCGGACACCACTGTGGGAAATGTCAACCAACGACACCACCACTTGATTTGTGGACATACTGAGGCAGCGCATGAAACTAAACATGAGCTTACGCCGCACGGCCTGTAACGTGCTCACCCCAGCTGAGACAAACATCTCACTCGCACTGGTCCATCTCTGCCTCCTAAGCAGAACCCTCAGAGCATCATTATAGGCAACATGCAACCTCTGCATGCTCCCTTTTTTAAAATTAGATCAAAGGTGAGCTGTATACAGACTTGTACAGTAAGATTTAAACAACATTATTTTAACTCTGTCTGTACATGACTCAAATTTCCGCGCCAGCGTGTTTGCCTGAGCATATAATGTTCTCAGCCAAGTCCTCTGTCAGAATATGCCCAAGATATTTGATATTACTTGTTATAGATAATGCAGTATTGGACAAATAGAAAACAGGAAGAGTCATATCTCTGTCCTCTTTAGATCTACATATCATTATCATACTTTTACCTGCATTGTATTTGATATCATAATCCA
This sequence comes from Pseudomugil tenellus, assembly GCA_037177515.1. NCBI lineage: Eukaryota > Metazoa > Chordata > Actinopteri > Atheriniformes > Pseudomugilidae > Pseudomugil > Pseudomugil tenellus. Next base: position 10,040 of record JBAMHX010030262.1, read on the forward strand.
GACCATACTGTGAACAGATATTAAGTAACTGCTGCAGTCCAGCAGTGCTTGGACTGAATAAAACTAAATCATCTGCATACATCAAATGATTGAATAGCAGATTGCCAGATATGCACCCAGTGTTACAAGTGTTGTTGATAGATCATCCAAATACAAGTTAAAAAGAACCGGAGATAAGATCCCCCGTCTAATGTCATTACTAACCTTAAATGGAGCGGACACACCGTTACCCCATTTAACATGCATAGATTGCTGAGCAGACCAATAGACTAATATCCGTACAATATATTTGGGAACACTCCTCTGCATTAACTTTATAAATAATTTCCTGTGATTTACCCGATCAAAGGCTTTGGAAGCATCTAAAAAAACACATAAAAACAGAGGAATTTTGGTTCCTATATTTTGCAATAAATTCTTTGAGAGCATATATGCATGTGTCAGTACCAAGTTCTGTTTTAAACCCCATGGGAGTCAGAAGAAGTTACACATTGCAAAATTTTATCCAGTAAAATGGATTCAACAATTTTTTGACACAATACTGGCCAGAGCTATTGGCCTGTAATTGTCTGACCTGCCAACCTTGCCAGCTTTATCTTTAATAACAGGGACTAACAGAACAGATAGCATAGAGTCTGGTAAAACCCCATGGGCAAACAGTGCTGTG
>JBAMHX010030263.1:0-10706 GCA_037177515.1 Pseudomugil tenellus
ACTATTTCATGGTCATATATTTATTTCAAAATGTTGTATTCATTTATTTAATTATGAATCATACGGGTCTCCATATGAAAAGGCTTCAAGATGTCAGTGAAAATGTCATATTTCCACGTTTCCATTTTTTCTAACGCCTCGGTATTGATGTTATTTTAATCTTAAATTTAGAGGCGTGTCCTTTTGATTGATGTCTGTTAGAGCGCTATCACTGGTTACAGCTGCGTACTTCCTGCTGGCTCAACCATGACGGAGCCCTCTAAGCTCGTACCTTTTCATCCGATTTTCCGATAATGACGAAACACCAAGATGGCGACAGTAGGACCCGCCTATTGGCTTCAAATGCGCTCTTCAGAAACCTATGGGTAACATAATGGTATGCACAGTCCAGTATTTGTACAGTCACTGGTCCAGACGATCCAATGCTGATTAAAAGATGTTGAGGTCCAGGATCTGGGTAGAAGTCATCGCTCCCCCATCACACCTGAAGTCACTGATTTTTAGCCCAATTCTTGTTTCATGTGGCATATCTCACCCTTTGTCCTTATTTCACTTCTTAAAGAATGACTTATGGACATCCACTACTCGATGAAAACAATTTCTGGTGAGGCTTTGGCCAATAGTGAATGGCTCAACTGAAGGTCCAGATGCATTTATCAGGTCCTTCAACAGGCTTTTGCTACATCTAACCTTTCTTATGAACATACTTTTTAAATCATGTTATTCCAACGTGTATTCTTTTGTCCTTCACTTGTCGAGTTTCCTCAAATGTTTTAAGGGCACAGTGCACACCATACGGAGATATGCTATGTTTTCAGATAACAGGCCTTTGAGAATCACATTGTTGCTGCTTGTTTTATCATATCTGTCTGCCAAACGCTGTTATCTTTGCTGTTTTTCAGAGATGAAACAAAATAAATTGAATCAATGATGTGTCTTTGTAACAGGCTGCTGATAATGAAAAATGTGTTCCTTGTTAAGTTGTCAGTTATGGATGGACACACTTATTTCAGAGCCTTTGTTGTGCTTTAAGGATTCATACGTCAGAAACAAATTGTGCTGAGTAAGGACTGGACTGAAAATGAGTTTAACAGCAATAAATGTCTCCAAAAGAACTTTATAGTCTCATAAAATTGAAGAGCTGTTGATCAGACAACTTTCAAAGACAAGAATATTAAGTGAATGAAATGTGTACGGTATATATTTTATTGGAAGTTCTTCTGCATGTTACAAACGATTCAAACATTCATTAGTCTGAAACCCTCAACTTATTCATCCAAATGAAAACAGATTTTTCATAATCTTACTTCTGTTCTCACCTGAGTGTGTGGAGTGTTCCTCCTGTTCTCGGCTGGTTTGCCTGCAGCTGCTTGTACAGTCTGAGAAAAAAAGTGCTGATCCAGCAAAATCTGGTTTGACTTCAACACAAAGTGACATGAACACATAGAAAAAGTGCACCTAAAACCTCCAAAGACTTCATTCCATGTGGAAACATTACTGATGTGAGTTTAAACGTACTTGAATGAAGGAAATGACGTGTTAACATCATGATGTCAAACTATATTTAATTCATTGGTGAAAAGCATCTACAAGGCAAAGTGAAATGTTGCAGAAAGAAATCCTCACATGTCCATTGATATTGCAAACAGTGGGGGCCATAATGTGGTTACTTCAGAACCAGATTGACTTAGCTTCTCTCAGCAGGTATCTCTGCTTTTGAGTTAGAATGCTTATTGACCCCCCTTTTCCTGTCCTCGCCACCCCAAACAATCCTACCAGTTCTTTCTGGTTCTGGTTCTAATGGAGGTTTCCCTTCCTGTTAACAAGGAGTTTTCTCATCCACGTCTCCTTGTGCAGCGTAGGATTTAATTTGATGCAATCCAAGTGTTATCACTTTTATGAATTGTTTATTATGAACAGAGTTATAAAATGTAGACTCATCTAGATCACAACATGGAATTATTTGGACTGAATAAGTTAGACTACAAAGAAATGAGCTGAATTTGGATTTAGTCTGTGAAAGAGCCCTAAAAGAATCTGTGGGTCCTCCCTGGTTGAAAAGCTCTTTGTGTAGCAGTTGGTGGAAGGTGTGTGGCAGAGACCAGACGTCTGTCTGATAATTTTATCTGCTGTTCTAGCAGCTCCACCCTGAGATCCAGATACAGGGAGTTTTCAGCACGTCTTGGCTTGAAACTGGATGAAGGGAGGATGGTTTGTGTCTGAACTCCCTTCAGCAGCTTCACTGCCTTGTTTATCTCCTATCTTAACTTTGTTTTTGTTTTTTTTATTGTTTTTGATCTACCGGGCTGTTAAACACAGTTTTTCTCTCAATGTTTTTCCTTCAATTAAGATAAATTACGTATAGCAGTTTGCACAGAATAAGAAAAAAAAAAATAATTAAGTAAAAAGAAAAAAAGAAAAAGAAGGGAGATCTTATTTATGTATCAATTGGAAAACCATTTATGCCCAAATATTAGTTCACTTCCTTTTCATTTGGTTGGAAAATGTACTTCATTTGAGACAATGATGAATGTGAAAACGAATCGAAGAAGCTGACTCTGTCCGTCTGTAAAAGCAATTCAAGAGCCGTTTGAATTGGACCAAATAAAAGAAGTAGACTATTCCTGAGTTCCGCACATGGCATTTTGTCGGCTGACTGCTGGCTCTAGACGGGAGGAACAGCTCGCAGACACTTATAGAAGAATTTGGTAAAAGTTCGGACAGAATTCTGAACAAGCCACCAGCATCTGTTGCAGCTCTATATTTACTTATTATGTAACAAACTAAGTTATTCTGCGTTGAGCAATTGATGAAGGAGAACCCGTTGAACTCACTTCTTTTGTAAGCTTTTGCTTTCATTCACTGTTTGGTGGAGGCTGTCAAATCTGGATGTTTGAGTTTGAAACGCATACGAAATGTTCCTGAAACCATTTTGATTTCCTGTCCGTCCTGCACAGATAAGTTATTTTCTAACTAGATTAGCATGAAAAACATAATTTTAAAATACAGAAAATAAATCTGATCTTACGACAAAATGCAAGCTTTTTAATTTTTTTTTTTTAATATTTTTTTTAAATGCTCATAAACTTATTAAAAACCCTGCTTGCTGTTGTCTGCTTCCTGCAGAGAGCTGATGACTTGTTTTCTGCATCAGGTAGAACAAGTTCGGTGATGTGTTTTTAAGACCAGGCATGGCAGCTTCCATCACAGCACAAAGCTTCAACAACAAAGATGAATCATAAACCTGCTGGAGAGGAGGTGGCTTCTTAACAAATCCATCAGCAAGTTCATTACCTAACTTATCTACATCAGAGTGACAACGATTTCTATGTAATGTATGACACGTTTTGTCATGGGTGAAGTCCTGAGAGACATTGATAGAAAAATGGTTTATTGTCTCCGCCATCAGTATGAGCGAAACCTCCGTTGGTACAGTAACATGATGTTTTATCCATATCTCTGGGTTTAATGTGGTTTTGGTCCAGTTCTTAGAGTCTGTTCTCTAGATCATTCCTCATGATAACATAATTATAGTGACTTATTCTTAAGTGATTTTCCAAATTTCTTTGTGAGACTTTGTGTACATTTGTAATTGTTCATTTTAGTTTATTCACACAGATATATAATCAATGTAACGTACAAGATATACAACGACATTTTTACAATGACGAAGATTCACCCCAAGGAAACTACTTAAAGCCCATGACGGGCGACCCATTTTCTCACAAATAGATTAGTATTAGTCTAAATAAGAGCCAGTTATTCCTTAAATAATACAGGGAAATAACCATAAAACATAGACACCAAATAATCCCCTGATTAAACTGGATTGAACCATTTTTATTTTCTCAAAATGGCTTTAAATTATTTAAATTGTTTGGGATCTTGTGGGTAAAGAACAGAGTTGTGTCATGAGCAAATAATATTACATGTAATGCAGATAAAGAATAAACAAAATCATTCATTTACAAATTAAAGAGAGGATGCCCTAAGATGGATCTTGGACCAAGTGATTGGATTTGTATGATGATTAGTGTTTGTTTTTACACAAGCATGTCAATGATGATTCAGTTTGGCTTATTTCCTGTTAATCTGTTGCACCTGGTTGCTCTTTCCTTTAGAATAACTGCTCCTCCTTTCTAATGAACTCCTGTATAAATACTTTTTTTTCTCCACCTTGCCAGATCCTTGTCACGTCTTCATTGTCCTCATGTATATGTGGCCTAATTTTGTCACATTTTTCTGTAGTCTGTATTTCATTATCCTGCCCGTTCTCCAGAATATCCCCTCCTATGTCAGCCTTCCTCATTGTCCTGTATTTGGTTCCTTCCTCACAAACCTGTGTCAATTTTATAAAATCTTTATTTTCTCATTGGTTCAAACCTCAACTGCATTTTACAAAAGCTTGTAAAATTCCTTTGACTTTGATCCAAATCAAAAAGAAAATATATCAGCTATGCAGATCTCCACATAACATTTTTTTTCTTCTAATAACATTTATTTAGAGGTTTCAGGATTAGTTGAAACAGGTTCAACAAACAGCTGTTTGACACATTTATGGTTTGTTGTACATGCCCAGTAAAATGCAGAGAATTTAATTGGAATAATCTATTAAAGTAAATATAGATATTTTTTCATTCATTTTATTAAAACCTGGTTGAAACTTTATTTGAAAAAAAAAAGCTTATACTAAAAAAAGTCATCTCTTCTAATTACTCAGCAAAGTTTTGTCCTATTAGTGAGGTTTTATTAGTGGATTTACGCTTACTGGATTTAAGTAAGTGGGACAGTACATACTAATGAATAGACAGTCATGTATATGTTCATTCCACTTGAAATTAAGTCTGGCTGTTCTGCTTATGCTCATTAACTTGTCCTGTAGGGATGAAGTGCAAATTCTACATTGTGCCCTTGTCCAGTTCTATCTCCCCAGTAGAACCATTACCGACCCCCACATCTTTAGTGGAATTAAATAAAGGTGCCGTGTTTTCATGTAAACCTCAACTCAGAATAACTATTCTTCTGTAAATATGAAGATAAAAAGTTTAATTCAGAATCATTAATTAATTCATGTTCTATATTTGCTTCATCCAATTCAGGGTTACTGTGAAGCTGGAGCCTATCCCAGTAGTTAGTAGGTGAGAGGCAGGCACACCCTGAACTGGTTGCCAGCCCATTACATGGCCAACACAGAGAGACAAATGACCATTCATGCCTACCCCCACTCCTAGGGTGGGGGGACAGTTGATTAAGTCACTTTGAATGTGTCATTGGTCTGAGTATTTCAGAAACTGCTAATATACTGGAATTTTCACACACAACCCTCTTTAGGTTTTACCCTGAATGGTCTGAAACAAAGAAACAATATTCAGCAAGCAGTAGTTTTCTGGACCAAAATGTCTTGCTGATTTAAGAGGTTAGTGGAGAATGAACAGACTGGTTGGAGATGATAGAAAGGCAAAAAGAAAAAAAAAAAGCACTGGTTCCATACAGAATACCATGTCTGAACCCAGAACAATCTAGTCGGCTGAAAACAGGAATCAGAGGCTACAATTCACAAACTCACCAAAACTGGACAATAGAAATGTTGTCTAGTCAGAGTCTCCATGTCAGCTCCAGATTCTTCTGGAAGGGTCACAATTTGTTGGAAACGGCATGAAAGCATGGATCCGTCCTGACTTCTAACATCAGCTTATGCTGCTGGTGGGTTAAAGGTGTGGGGGATATTTTCTTAGAACACTTTGGACCCCTTAGTACTAACATAACATGGTTTAATCACAACAGCCTACCTTAGTATTGTTGCTGACCTATTCCTTTAAGACCACAGTGTAGAATCTTCTGATGGAAACTCAAGCAGGATGATGCATCCAGATATTCTCCCAACAAATCTTCAGCAACTGTGTGACGTTATCATGTCACTATCCCAAAAAAATTTCTTGAATCTACAACACGAAGAACTAAAGCAGTTCTGTGAGAAAAAGTTTGTTCAAACTAGTACAAGTAACTACCAGTTTGTGTATTGCTTTGTTGGTGGATAAATGTCTCATTGTTTAACTTTTAACTAATCACATGATAGTCGTAGCTTTAAAGATCAATTTTCCATTTAAATTAAAATATTTCTCATTTCAATTTTTTCATAAAAGCTGTCCAAAGCATATATAGTACAATTCAGATGAGTGACTTAGTGTTTGTACAGCAAAGGTAAAGATTTGTATAATACCCCGAGTAGGCATGTAACCCATAACATCCCAGCATGACATATATGATACTGTACATACAGTTTCTGAGACATTTGGTTTCACTTTATGGTAAAACTTTGGTAAAACCCAGTTGAACACAGTCTGATTCTTGTCTTCAGCTCCTTAAAATTTTGACATATCACATGGCAATACATGGTAAATCCTTAAAACATTATCATTTATATTTTGTTAAAAGGACAAGTAAGGACCGCATATTAAAAAGAAATGGACTTTTCTTACCATTTTTTTTCATGTGCCAGGTCTTTAATGGTTAAATATGGCCAATGTGTTTTGTGTAATATTTTTATGTGTATAATCCAATTAGAAAAGATAAAATTGCTGTTATTTAAAGATTTTCAGACAACTAAGAAACCCTGTATTTAACACAAGAATTCTAACTAAAGTTAACAATAATTCTACTGAACATTGTAACAGACATACACACACGCACACACACATACACACGCACACACACGCATATTAACTACTGTCCTCTTTCTGCCACACCATTAAAAAATTCCCCAGTGAAACATCTGCCACTCCTTATTTTGGCCTCAGTCTGCAGTTTCTACGCTTCTCTCGCAGCACTCTGGTTTAATTTGATTGCACATTTTGCGTTTGACACCTGTCTTTCTCTCACTCCCCTTATTTGGAATTACAGACCGTGACAGACACATATTTGAATAAACACATCCTATTGATATTATGACACTATAAACATTGTGTAACATGAAGTGTTCAGAGACTACATGGTTCAGTTGATGGTTTGGATCAGCCAAATACAAGGTAAATACAGCATTTAAAAGAGTAGATATTCCATCATGTTCTATGTATTTTTATTGCAGAGACTGACTGAGCAGAACTTCCAGTTTGTTACGTGTTAATGCAGAATGGAAACAACACTGCTGGAAACCAGTCCTTCCGCTTCTCCTACAGCTGGTCTTATCACAGCCTCTAGCAGAAACCTGCCATCACATGTATTTGCGTCTCTTTTCAGCCCCAGGACCTCCAGTTTCCAGTGTTTGCATCTTTCCCATCATGCCGAATAAGTCCCGAGACCTTTTTTTGACAGATCTGCAGCAGTGACTAATCAGTGTCGACTGAATATTGGTACATACATGTTATAAATCTGGAAGGTTTTCCTGTTGTGACTGAGGTCAGTTGACTCACTTCCAACATGTGACCTTGAGTGTGTAACCAGCAAACAATAAGTCACAAGGCTTTTATATTTGCTTTCTGGGATTTTATGTTATGCTTGGAAGATGACTGTCAGTCACCTGAGTTTTTCAGAATTGAATCTCCACATCATATGTAAACACAGATAGCAGGAAGGCATACAATTAAATTCCAGTATAGAAATAATTACTGCATGATGGAAAATCTTGGATGTAGAGAAACTACGGTGTATTTGTTCATTATAAAGTCTGATGGAGGGAACAGAGACAAAAAGCCTGCAGAATCAGTCCAGTGAAGCAGGATCAGTCTGTCACTGAAGCTGCCCTCCAGAAAGTCTGTCCTGCATCTCACCCCATCGTCCTACATCGAGTCCAGAACACAGCCCAGGACAAAGCCGGACTTCTTAGTTTTGTTCTATCCAGCTTCTCCCTCTCTGTGGTACTGTAGCTCCTGCAGACCACCACACAGGGCGAGCAAATGCCACCAGAGTCATAGAAGGTCCTCAGAATTGCTGCCTGCGGTCCTGAAGATGCAGTCCCCTCAATAGATACAAGCCTGCTGTGATCCTTCCTGTACAGTGCGTCTGTGTTGTGAGTCCGAGTCCAATATATTGTTTATGTGAGCAGGTATGTACTAGAGCCCACGCTCTCAATGTCTGTTCCCTGGATGTTCATTGGTGAAGGGACAGCAGAATGACGTCCACTAAAATCCACCAACATCTCCTTGGTTTTTCAGGAGGCTTTTATCATGATGTCCAAAAAGTGCATCAGTCCTGTATACTCCCCGTCATTGTCTTCAGTGATCAGGCCAACAATCAGCAAACTACACTAAACCGAACTGTTTAACATGTTAAAAACCAAAATGTAATGGTTTCCAGATCTCATAAACACATACTTTATTCCCAGTAGAAAACTCAGAACAAACCAGTTATTGAAACTGAGACATTTAACTGTTTCATGGAAAACATGAACTCGTTTTGAATTTGATGGCAGAAACACATCTGTAAAAACATCGGAACGGGAAAGGTGAAAGTACTGTAGCCAGAAAATGCAAAACAACATTACATCCTTTGAAACGCTATTACATTTCCATAATGCAAATTTATATTCAATGAAACACTTTTAAAAGTTTACCAAAACATTTTACAAAAATATGACCCAGAATTTATATTGTTAGCGGCTACGTTTAGAACATAGACACATAAGGCTAGATGCCTAATCCGTGCATATGTATATATGTACAGATCTAAATCATACTTGTGATTGAGACTTAGAAGCATTAAAAATAAAACTGAGGTAGTTGTGGTTGTTTAGCAAGTAAATGCACCATTAAAAAGGCCTTGAATTAGGACACATGAATGAGTGCACTGACTGTGGCAAGATGGCTGCCCAGTGAGCACTTTTTGACTCCATTGGCCAACCCAGCAGGTGAGGCATCTAACTTTTGTATATGTTTACAGAAGCCCCTCATGATATCACTTCCAGATCTATATCCGGGTCTATATCTTGGTAAAAGTGTTTTGGTAAACTTGTAAAAGTGTTTCACTAAATGTATTATTGTTTTGCATTCCCTGGCCACCGTAAGGCTGGAAAATAAACAAATAACAAAACAACTTGAGCATGTGATAACTAGATACGTATACTGGGAACAGATCAGAAACAGAACTGGGTATGAAAGGAGAACTTCAGACAGATTTCTCTGCTTGGAGTACAACAGTAACGTAGCAGAACTTTACAAAGAGTTAAAGAAAAGTCTAACAGCTGATGAATCTTATGCTAATCCAGACTAGTCTCTCATCATGTCATTAAATCTGGCCGTGGCCTACATTTACAAGGTCCAGGCAGAACGCCAGCAGTAGGTTTGGTTACAGCTTCATCATCATTCTCATTAAACACAGGTTAACTAGCTTATCCTGTTTCTCCGTCTAACTCGTGTCCCGGACAGACTTTATGTAAATGAGACAGTCTCAGCAGGTACAAAGCAGCTTTTTCACTTATGCAAATGGAGCAGAAAGGCTAAGTTAAACAGACATTCATGCAGCAGAGAGGCACTCCATCTTATCACCTGTACCTCCCTGCAGGGCAAACAGTCACACATCACATCCAACTTCTCCCGGATGTTTACAGCTGGTTACAGGGATTAAGACAGTGGATGACCTGTTTTCATATCACCTATTGTTTCTAATTTGCTACAAAACAATTATATGTTGTGTGACGACTAAGTGTTTGGTTTAGTCCAGTGTTTAATAGATTACTGGTCTGTGAATCTGAATGAGGAAATCCTGTTTGTGGTAGTAATTCAATTCAACTTTATTTGTACAGCACTATTTCACAACAATGTCATCTCAGGGCACTTCACAGAGATGTAATTCATAATAAATAGCTTATGTAAGCAAAACCAAAAAATGGGATCAAATCTTGACTTCGATCCAATCTCACATCTGAGCTTGCATGAGGCGACAGTGGGAAAGAAAACTCCCTTTTAGCAGGAAGACAAAACCTCCAGCAGAACCTGACTCAGGGAGGGCAGCCATCTGCCTCGACTGGGTGGGGGTGGAGAGGACCGGAAAGACCATTGACTGTATCAATATTGGGCAGCGCGTACGTCATGGTACCCATAGGTGTCTGAAGAGCGGATTTGAAGCCCATAGGCGGATCCTATAGGCTTCTTGGTGTTTCGTCATTACCAGAAAATCCAAAAATGGATGAAAAGGTAGAGCTGAGAGGGCTCCGTCACAGTGGAGCGAGCAGGAAGTACACAGCTGTGACCAGTGATAGCGCTTTAACACACATCAATCCAAAGGACATGCCTCTAAACTTTCAATCGAAACCGAGACGCTACTTATTGGATTCAACATCGGCAGCCAGATTTTGCCACCTGGGAAAGACAGATCAATATACACTGCAGCTTTAATACAGAAACACCTGCAGAAAAGGGATAAATAAGAAAAAAGACCAGCAGAAAAAGGATAAATGTGTTAATGATACCAGTACTGTCATATACATGAAACATAAGCAGCAGAGAAAACAACAGGAAGTGCTCAGTGTATCATGGGAGGGACTAATGAATGGCTAGATCATCCCTAATTATAAGATTGGTTAAAAAGGAATGTTTTAAGTTTTATTTTAAACGCAGAGAGGGTGTCCACCTCTCGTCCCCATACTGGGAGCTGGTTCCATAAGAGCGCAGCTTGATAGCCAAAGGCTCTTCCTCCCATCGTTTTCTTAGAGACTCTGGGAACCACGAGTAGACCTGCAGTCTGAGAGCGAAGTGCTCTGTTTGGAATATATG
>JBAMHX010030264.1:0-10703 GCA_037177515.1 Pseudomugil tenellus
ACCTGCCAACCAGCCAGCCAGCCCACCTGCCCTCCCTCATCCAGAGTTTTCCAGGATAAACCATCAATAAACTTCTTCTCTTCAACCCTTGGATTCAGAGTCCTGTGTGTGCATTGGGGTTCTGCTTGCCTTTCCCACCTAAAAGCGTAACACAAACAGTGTTCACAGCACACATATGGAAGTTCCATCTTACTGTGCTTGCTCTTGGGAGTCTGTGCGCTACTACTTTATCAAGCACACAGGTTCTTTTGGGAGATCTTGAAAAAAAGGCACCAAATCCAGACAGGTCAGAGAAGAACTAATTAACCTTTGGGATGTTAGATGTGACCTGCTGCATAATGAGATTGCGTTGGTGAGCATAGCAGTGAATAAAGTGTGCATTCACATACACATCTTGCACCTTTTTCTGCACACCACCTGTGGCTCCTCTCATGACACTTGCACCATCATATATGCCTGGGAAATGAGCTTGCCGTTTTGGTCATCAGGGAGAATGGAGCTCAACCTGTCAAGAAGTGATGTGGCAATGGAGTCTTCTGTGTCACTTTGGAGAGGTATGAATTCAAAAAACCTTTCTTGCATATCATGGGCTTTGTCAATGTAACGGATCACAAGTACCAGCTGACACTGAGTTGAAACATCCATGGTTTCATCAGCTTGAATGGAGATAAAGTCTGCACTCCTGATTTCTTCAATGATGCCCTCTCTCAAAACTGTAAGCATGCAGTCAAGAAGTTCATTCTGGACAGTCTTAGATGTTCCTCTGGGTGCAGAAGAGCAGTGCCCCGACTGAGCCCTATCTCTTGTGTTAAGGAGAAGCAACTGCGTAAGTCCAACCTACAGCAAGAGTCCATGGTCAAAGATTCTTGCGCCCCAGGGAGGAAACACGTGACCAGTAAGTAACCTAGACGAACATAAAACTTTACTACCTAGCTACCTAAAATACCTTACTACCTAAAAATATTTAGCTTGCTAATCTTTACATTTCAAATTACATTTCAAATCATATAATTAAGTTAATTTAGTTATTTTCTCTTGCCGGCAGTCGTGAGTGGTGGGGCGGCGCCCTAGCGCCCTCTGTTGGCCAGCCGCCACTGGACAGATCCAAGTTATAAACTTCATTATCTGTAAATGGTCTCATAAGAAATTAAGGGTCAATGCTAGCCTCACAATCCCTCCATACTGCTTTTGAGGCAGGATTCCTCCCCTTCTCCCTTCCTTTCTTCCTCCATCCTCAGTTAACTTTTGGGTCTCTGAGTCCTCATTTTATTTAGCTGAAAAGCCAGATGTTTTTTTTTCTTTTGCTTCTTTTCTTTTGTTGATTTTTATTTTATTTCTTTCTTATGTTTGTTTTCTTTTTTTGTTTGCCCTTTTTCTTGTCATGATTGCAGCCTGTGGGGTTTGGTACAGCATAAAGCTGATTTTGGTTCTTTCCTGTGATCAGATGCAGACATGCCTCTTCACCGCAGAATGACATTCTTGACTTAGCACTAATCTATGAAATGTCCTGTTATTGTGTGATTTCATGTAAACAAATATTTACAATCATCAGGGGTTTGGTATTGTTGAGGAAATTTATATTAGCTTAATTACATTGATTTTAATTAATGTCTAGCTGAAAGGTCTGACCATAAGGCTCCTAAACTGATGTCATTCTGACCTTAGTAAACCATCTGCAAGGCCAGTGTCCTTCCATCAGGAAAATGTTTAGATGAGATCTCCTTTTTTATCTGTCATAACATAAAAAGTGGCTCCATACTGACACACACAACCAAAGTTTTTAAACGAAGGTGTCTCTAAGTAATGGGGCAGAATTGCTTTGGACTTCTGTGTGACACCAGATCTCTGAAATGATTCTCCCCGGGTTATAACCTTGTACCTTGTCTGTCTGTCTTTCTTTTATTGTTTCACTCTGTTTTAATGTTTAATGTTCAACTTCAACTAATGTTCAACTTATTTTATTCTTCATTATTACATTTATATTATTCTCAATCTAAGAAACCAGTCTTCTTGTCCTTAACAGGAAAAACGGCCATTACAGGGTACATTTGGGGACATATCCCTTGCCGTCACTTCCGATGGCATAGGACTTGTTGCTTAAATTAATTAATTATTATGTCCCTTAATGCGGAGTGTCCGGGATATAATGGTTTCATCACGACCACCGCCGCCACCGGATATCATTCGTGTGAGCATAATAACTTGAACATTTTTCACAACTGGTACTTGATACGCAGTATAACTATGTAAGGGTTAACTTATATTGACTTTCAGCATTTTGGGATTGTTTTTTTTTTCTGCCCCCTTTTTCTGGGAGGAAGGTCAAATATATTGGTATCCTTTGGGCATCAGAAAATTGGAAAAAATAACTATAAAAAGGTGAAAAAGTCAATACTGAACATCTCAGAGCTGAATTTGTTTGACAGGTGGTGAAGATGGCACCACTGTATTTTGCCTGTCCTGTGTCTTCTCAAACTTTGATTGTGTTTGTGTTGGTTTCACACTCATCTCATTAAATGTCAACTATGCTGGTGTTTAAATCTCTGACATTTTTTTATATATATAATTTGGGCTTTTCTGGGCATAAAGAACATGAAACTTTCTTCCCTCTGCCTCTCTCTGGTATACCAGGGTATCAGCTCCATGTTCCCGCTTCACGTGTACTTAGACGCCAGGAGAAGCCAAACAGCAGACAGGTAAAACTCAGGAAGAGTCTGGCGTCCTCACCTCCTGCTTTAGCTGGAAATGGATGTTCACCACTGTTGGGGTTTCTCTTCATAACAGAAATAGATTAATATTGTACATTTTGTTTTAACTCTCCAAGGACTTTGGGTCGTGGAGCAACTGTTTACAGGAACCCCTATGTGAAAACAGATCGTCTTGACATCTTGACAGCTTGTTTGAGTTCAGCTCTAACTCCACTGTGTCGTGCGCTGTGACATGCAGGTCACCCACTTACACCAAAGCCTTTTAATAGGGAATTTTCTGACTTTTTGGCAGAAGTTATGCCTAAAATCACTTATTTTTAAGAGCTGGAGTTTTTAATATCCATATGTGCTGTCCTGTGAAGCTGTAGGCTAAAGACTTTTTACATCTTATTGATTCTTTTAATCTTGTACAACTTGTGTCTGGTCCTATACATGAACACGGTTGCACTCTTGATCTTGTTTTAACCTATGGTTTTACTGTTTCAAACATAGAGGTTTGTGATGTTGTTTTTTCAGACCCTGTTGTTTTCAACACAGCTTTTTTTTGTGTCAAAGATGAACCTCACACTCTTGCATGCTGCTCCTGTGTTTTATCTTTTCTACTGCTGCTCAGTTCTCCAAAGCCTACTTCTCAGCAATCAGCTCAACCAATTTTCTAGGTTGTCATCCAGATGTTGAAAGTTTATCCACTTACATCAACTCAACCTGTCAAATAATTTTAGATGGTGTGGCTCCACTAACAACAAAGTTCTTAATACCAAGACCGGAGCCTTGGATAAACAATGCCAAATGTGCTGCCAGGCGTGAATGCAAGAGAGCTGAGCAGAAGAGAGAAGAAAGACAAATTACAGATGTTTTTTTCCAGATGTTGCAAGATAAGTGGCATTTTTATCAGAGGACTGTGAAAGCTGCTAGAACCAAGTATCTCACATGTTCTGTTTAAAACTGTAAAACTGTTCTTAATCCCCCACAAACAACCAGCTTGAAGAACTCAACTAAGGTGTGTGAGGGCTTCCTGAACTTTTTTTATAAGGATCTTTAGCAATAGGGGCCTCATTTATAAAGCTTGCTCATGCAAAAAACTGCCCTGAAATTTGCAAAGGAATGTTACTAGTTTAGACTACAACAATACACTTCATGCTAGGCTGAGCTGTCACGTATGCAGCTGGTGCAAAATGCTGCAGCTCGGCTTTTAACAGGGGCCAAACAACGTGAGCACATCAATCCCATTTTAGCCTCACTTTACTGGGTCCTTGTGTGTTTTAGGATTTTTTTTAATTCTTTTTTTTTTTTTTTAAGATATTCATGGCCTTGCCCTACAGGATTTGTCTGACCTGATTCAGCCCTATACTCCCTCACATGCTCTCAGGTTGGCAGATCAGTTCTTATTAGTAGTGCCTAAAACTATGAGAGAGATGAGAGGAGGTCGAACATTTTCAGTTGCTGCCCCAAAGCTCTGCGATAAGCTACCTCTGAATGTGAGGCAGGCAGACTCACTTTCTGTTTTTAAATCCTCTCTAAAAACACATTTATCCTCTTTGGCTTTTAACTCAGTGTGAGATTTAGGTTTATATTGTTTTATTTGCTTTTATTTTTTCCTCCTATTTTATTTTGTATCTTTTATTCCTTTTAATTTGTTTGCTTCTTTTATTTGTTCTTAACTGTTGCACATCTGTACAGCACTTTGGTTAACACTGTTGTTTTAAAAGTGCTCTATAAATAAAGTTGAGTTAAGAATCTCACCCAGTCTCTCTCAAACTGCTTGTATGATGTCAGTAAAACCACTGATGCCACTTAGCACTACTATGTAAAACCTGTTGAACCTGAAGACACACTCCCCCTGTTAATGTGAGCGGTGGGAAACCCTGTTATTCATAACAGTGTATGAAAGTGAAAGAAAACGTTCATTATACTCTGGTGAGTAAAGCCTAGTCCACAAAGAGAGATTACTACTGATAGGAACTCGACTGCAAAAGCAAAGGGTAAGACCATTGTTTTTTTCTCTACTCTTATGGCTTTCTTTCACTTTCTTTCCAAGCCACTTTCATGGCTGAGGAAGATTATGGAATTTCCTTTCATATAAATGAAAATCAGTCTGCATGAATAAGTATTGGTTAGCACTGTGACCTCACAGCAAGAATGTTGCTGGTTCAAGCCTCCACTCCCAGTCTAAACAGTGTATTGTAATTACTGTGCAGACTATGCATTTTCTTGTAGTGTAGTGTGCCAGTTCTGTATGTCCAAAGGCATGTGTGCCAGGACAATATTTCACTCTAAATCAAAAGTGGGGAACCCTGGTCTTCCAGGGCCAGAATCCTTCAGGTTTTCCATTCAGGTTTTCCTGGTCCAGCACAGCTGATGCAAATGGATCCAACTGCACAGTGATTCATTCATTTGAATCTGGTGTGTTGGGACAGAGACAATTGAAAAACTTTCAGGGCAAGGGTCAAGATTCCCAACCTTATGCTATATATTTTCCTAAGAAGTGAATGTGACCATATATTTTTTGTCTTTGTTGGCCCTGTGTTTGACTACCAACCTTATCTGTCTCCCGACTGCTAATTGCTGGGATACAAGACTTACAGCAGTCCTACTGACACTTATCTATGCTGTCCTTTGTTGTTTGAATCTTACTTGTGTTGCATTTATTCTCAGATCTAAGTCACTTTAGAGAAGTGTCTACTAAAATGACTGTAAAACAGAATAAGATAGACTCGGATAGACTCCAGTATAACTCTGAACATCTAGGGACAGCAACTGTTCAATAGATATATTTGATATATGACGCCGTGTGTTATGACGTGTGTTTTCAGGAAGTGGCTAAGACAGGAATGTTACCTTCATACTTGCAGATGTACCTAAAACAATCCTTGAATTGTTGAAAAATGTGACACTGTTGTGTGTTCATTATGATGGAGAGAGAGAGAGAGAGAGAGACTTAAGACTTTTGACACACCTTTAATAAACCATTACAAAATACAATAATATACTGTAGTCAGTCCATTAAGACCACAATTGCATCAAGCAAGAGCCAAACTGGAGTTCATCATTGCAAATAAAACAAAAAAAGCTTCTTGTAACACCACTGTTGTGCAAAAAAAACCAACTTCTTTAACAGACTTGTAGAAATTAAATTCTAACACAAGTCGTGATTTCACCATGTTCTGAAAGCGGATTTTGGCTTCAACCGTAGAGATTTGTCCACCATCCTTTTCTTACTCATATATATAGCCATTTTAGCCTGGCCCAAGACAAAGTTCATGAATGTACATGAACGTTTTTTATTCTTAACATGGTGAACACCACAAATGAAAACCAGTTCTGAAATGGTGTAACCAAACAAAGAGAAGACGACAGTCAATAGACCGAACAGCTGTGTCAACCGTGTGCACTTCACAAAACAATGAAACAAGGATTCCTTCCCATTACAAAATGGACACTCATCCCTTATCCACATAGTATTGACGGAAATAAAAGAATTGACAGCTAGAGCTCCATGCAAGATCCTCCATTGCAAATCTGCGTGTCTTTTTGCCAAAGGAGGTTTATACAAAGACTCCCATGCTGGTCTGAAGTCCAAAGGTAAAGAGAATAAGTCATCCATGGTGTGTCTATCCGACCTGACAACCTTCTTTTATTCAGAGTCTTCACAATCAGCTTATAGAAAACCTTCGCTGATGTACTTTGAAGCTGTACACCATCGAAAGTCAACAAAGTCCAGAACAAGCTCCACAATCGGGATACAGCTTGATGGTAGGGAACGGATCAGTGATAACATGATGACAAATACTCATCCAAAAGTCATTGGGTAAATCACAGTCATGATCCGAAATAAGTAACTTCCAGTAGATCAAAAGATTCTTCAACATGCGAAGAGATCTGATTCCCAACAGGGTAGCCAACCGGTTTGGATTCTCCAGGTCCAGCAAGATCCACCACTTGGCCCAGAGTACACAGTCCAGTAGCTGGTCATAGCTGGACCAACCCAGGTAGGGCAGGTCAAATACTGCCCAAACAGAATCGGTTCTCCCAGCAGCCTGAACAAGGACTCAGAACTTGACGTTGTTTTTTAAACAAAGATCACACTGTAAAACAGGCTGATAGAAAGGAGGAAGGAGCCAGATGTTCAGTTGTTTACAGTCCATTAAAAACAAGATTAACTCAGGCCAAGGTTTCCAACCCTTTCTAAAATGTTACAGGCCAAAGGCCTCTATAGTGGCTAAACCTTTCTTATACAAAAAAAACTTTTTCTTGCCACTCTTGCAGGACGTGAAGGTTTCTGACGCGTAAACTTGGTCCGAAAAACTGAAGCAAAACGGATATAAAAAATGACTTTGGTTTATTACAAACGCCAAAGGTTTACAAAAACTTGTCACATCTATGAAAACCTGCAGTGACAGTCAGGTTAACCAAAAATGAGAGAAAATAAAATATCAACCGTAACGATGATGGTCAGAAAACTGTTGCTCCTTGTCCTGCTCCATTAATTAGCTTTTTACAATAAGCATCCACACTATTAAAAGCGAAACTGTGCGCCTCACTCTCATTAAATGCAGGACAAATAAAGGGAGCTTATTTAGTGACCAAACATAAACACTAAATATATAAAACAATACAATATATAATCAAATACCTCATAATAAAGCAAATAAAGTTTTACTCCTAACAACAAAGTTTTTCCAATGAGAAACTGGAGTCGGAAAGCTGCACCTCTACTGGCCAAATGAACCACTTAAACCCCCATTGATTTTTACAACACTCCCAATGTCACAACACAAAACCTGAATCCAGGCTATAAAACCTGGACTGAACCCAAAAGCAGCCAAAGTCTGCCACAAATACTGGTCAAAATACTGATCAAAAGCCTTTTCCTGATCTAGAGAAATCAGACCAATATCAAATGGCAATGAGCCAGACACCTCCAAAATATCTCTAAACAATATGATATTGTCATTTATCATCCTACCAGGCACACAATAGGTTTGATCAGAGTGGATCACAGATGTCAGTGCCTCCCTGAGTCTCCCGGCCAGAACTTTGGACAAGTTCTTATAGTCTGTACAAAGCAGTGACACTGGTCTCCAGTTCTTCAAGTCCTGCAGGTCTCCTTTTTTTAGGCAGAAGAGTTATAACTGCTCTCCGGCAGCTCAGAGGTTGACGACCAGACCTCAAACTGTCTGTAACGACCTCCAGCAGGTCATTGCCCAGCACAGACCAAAAGCACTTGTAAAAATCAAGTTAAACCATCAATTCCAAGCACTCTTCCACTCCATAAGTCCATCAAGGCTGGATACAGTTCGCCTAGTGACAAGGGAGCCTCTAACATCTCATTTACAATGACAGCAGCTTGAGGAAGGCCTACATGGAATGACAGTGTCACATCAGAACAGTCCTTAAGTTCAGTCTGATAGAGATGCTTGTAGAAATCTGAGGAGTCAGATATGATTGTGCCATCAGCAGTACGGACTGAGTGAAAAATCTTCTTCTGTCCATTTTTCTTCTCTGGACCAAAGAAAAACTGAAAGGAGCATCCATCTGGGAAATACTCAAAAAACGTGATCTAACTAGGACACACTGTGCTGAAAAATCTGAGAATTCTGCCAAAGCTGCCTTTGTTGACTAAAGTGACTCTAAACCCCTTGATCATCAATAGAAACAGCAAAATTCTGTAAATCCAGTACAGTAGCCTCCAGGTCTGCCATGGATTTGGTCATGTTCTTTGTGACCCTAGTGTATTCTTGACACATCTTCTTGATCTGGCCCCAAAATCTGATCTACATTTTCTATATGCAGACCAGAAAACAACAAAAGCATCCCAAAAAGCCTTTTCCTGAACTAGACTTGAATTAAAATGCTAATAAGCACTCCCTAATCTAACATTATTAACACAGACAGTAGAGAAAACCAGACTATGATACGTAAACCAAACTAGAGTGATATTACTGGAGGTGAAGAAATTCAGATGATGGTGATAGCAGTGCAGTCTGTCCAACGTCGCTAGGGACACTGAGCCATCTTTGAAATGACTCCATGTAAAGCGTTTAACATCTTTATTAAAACACCGACATATAGAAACCAGGTCATACTCTTCAATAATTTATGACATTTTATGACGCATGATGAGGCTATTGATGATTCCTGTCTATAAGTGGATTAACTGTACAATTAAAATCCCCACCAAGAAAAATAAAATCATCACTACCACATTGTTTTATAGAACCACGCAGGATGTCTAACATGGACAAGTGACTAATCCTCTTAGTTAAAAGATACACACTGAAAAAACTAACATGCTATTCTCAAATTGAGCTTTAACCTTTAGAACATGACCTGGTATAATCTTTTTTTTAAAACTTGTCTTGTCCAGCATTAAAACAGGCAGATAATGTGGATCTGTCTGTTGTGTCTTGCTGAACAGCTTTGCTCTGTCAAGAGGCACTATATGTATATATGTTTATACAAAGTTCCTCTTGATGATCTGAATTCTTTATTTATTTTGGTTACATCATCCTTTGTCAAGATTTCAATGCACTGCTGGACACAACCATAGGGGACAGAAAAAGAGCAAGAAAACAGGAGAAAGGGAGGGAGAAAACAAACAGAAATACAGAAAGAATAGACCGATATACACATCACAAAAGAGAACTGCAATCCACCCACACATACACATACATTCATACACACATATACAAAGAATATAAATTTGGGTCCCATACATACGTAGGAAAGTATGGTGCTAGCAGTGCCATGATGCAGAACATACAAAGTAAAAAGTGCTCACAGGAAAGTAACCACGCTCAGTGCTCAGTCCCCACCCCACCCCCCCCCCATCCCACCCCACCACCATCCCCCGCCTACTAGAAGGTCAGAGGCAGGCCAGTACCACAAGACCAGGACAAACGGCAGGCAGTCCCAAACAAAGACCCCAGCCACCCCACCCCAGAACCACTCCACCGTCCACCCAGGAGGCGGGACAGGGTGGTCCCGGTCAGAGCCCATGCAGCCCGGGGGAACGAACCCCGGCGGGCCCAGGCCGTTAATCGCGGACCCTCCGGGTGCCCAGAGCAGGCAGGTGAAAGAACCCAGGGCCCACAGGACCCGGAGGAAACCCGCCCCCACCCCCCCACCCCCAAAGCCCGGGGACCAAACCAACGGCCGTGGACTTCCGGGGCCGCAAGCCCGCCACCAGACAGTGTCCCCCGGCACACCAGATGCCCCCACGGGAACCAGTCCCCCATTCACACACATACACCCATCCACACAGATCCAGGCCCCGCCCCTCCCAATCCACAGGTAAACACACATCTATACTAACAACCAGTGCACCTTTCTGTTGCTCCACACCCTCCCCCCACCCATACACAGTCACACACGTACAGTGACCCATCCACACCAACCCCTCCTCCCTTCTCACCTCACTCTCTCAACCCTCCCGGTCACCCTCTCCCAAAAGACACACATTCCCATTCACCCACACATCCCTCCCCCCATGAACCCCCCCACTCCCCGGCGGCCAAGGGGACAAGAAGGCCAAAAGACACACACCCCCCACAAACGCACGCACCCTGCAGGGTCCACATTGGCCTCCACCGGCCAAGCCAGCCCGAGCTCCAGGTGGGCAGTCAACAGCGGCCCTGATCAAGGCCCAAGCAGGACCAGCCCAGGGAATGGTGTCGTAAAATGATCCTGTCACTCCCCACTCCCCCCACCCATTAATGATTGTGAGGTGTGCTGTCTGTAACTAAAATTGAGGGGCACGGACCACATCATTCTGGGGACAGGGCCATACATTCCATCGCCCACCTAAACCCCGGAACAAGGAGGGTCCACTAATTGGTCCTTTAAAGAGATAGACATTGTATCAACACTAATGTGGTCTAATAAGAGATTTCTTTTTTTTTAAGTGTCTTGTCCAGCTTCTAAGCAGGCAAAATGATGATCTGACTGCTATGTTGTGCTGAGCAATTTTGCTCTGTCAAGAGGATCTTTCTGTAT
>JBAMHX010030265.1:0-10695 GCA_037177515.1 Pseudomugil tenellus
CAGACCACAATAAACAACTCAGTGAAAAACTAAAGGGAGGAGGAGTTGCAGTATTGGTTAACCAGCGTTGGTGTCATGCTGGACAAGAGAAGATCTTCACAAGACACATGGAACTACTAGCTGAAATGAAGCTACATGCTAGCTGAAATGAGCTACATGCTAGCTGAAATGAGCTACATGCTAGCCCCATAAGCCTGTCACACCTCCATTCTGTCACCCTGCAGCTCAGTCAATAACCTGAACACATCCTCATCTCCCTCCACATCTCTTGGTGTCAAGTCCAGATGGTGTCAGACCCAGAGTTCCCAGCTCAAGACAACTATGTCCGATTCTCCAGCACCAGTTCAACACCAGTCTGATTCAGAAAAGAATACCAGTGATGTGGAAAACATCCTGCCTTGTTCCAGTGGCTGAAAACCTCCAACCAGTTGAACCCATTTAAAATACAGAATTTGAATTTCCCTTTGGGATTAATAAAGTATGTTTCATTTCATTTTTAATTTTAATTTAATTTCACATGGCAGATTCACTTTGCAGCGCAGCAAGCAGCCAATCAGCTGGTTCTGGTCTTATTAAGCTGGGTCCATGTCTGGCTGGTCCATTCTGTTATGATCGGAGGGTGGAGATGGAAGTGAGGACCCAAATGCAGAATGGAGAAGACAGGGAGCAGCTAGGTTGCAAGTAAAATGATTTATTGAAGAAACAAAACAAGAACTAAGGCAACAGGGAACACCAAAAACAACTGTAAGGAACAGCGACTACATGCATAACTATAACTAATGGACCGGCGACTAAACAGACAAACCAAGGGACTTAAATACATAGGACTAAACGAGGGACAGGTGAACATAATTGCAAGACAGGTGCAACCAATGAACAGAACATAAAGTTGAACAGAAACACCAAGCAAACAGGAAAGAAGGAAGTCTACAAAACCAGAAACCAAATTAACAAAATGTATTAACGCTAATAATTTGTGTTAAAGAAGTAATTAGTTATAGTTATATGTATATAAAACGCTCCACCACTCCACTGCTGCTAATTCTTTTCTATCTGGCGCACAAAGACTTCAGGGTGATCAGTGACCTCGAAGAATTATTGGAAAACTGAATTAAAGCAGGAGATCATGTCTGAACTGAAAGACCAGCTCAAGGACTGGACAAAGGAACTCCTTCAGGAGCTTAAGCGAGGTGCATCACGCTACTCCCCACAACATGAGACCAGCAACAGACAAGAACCCCCATCCAATCCCAATGTTTGATCAGCGGACGGTAAGCCTATTTGCAGGATACTGTGTTTCGAAACCCAGACGGACCAGTGTGCTTCACCTGTAAAAACCTAAAGTTTCAGAACACCTGGAGGGTGGCCATTGCATTGTGCCGCCAAACTATGGTAACAACTAAAGATGGATTCCTGGGTCACAATTTGTGACTACACTAAACTAAACAGATCCCGGACTTCCTGTCCTTAGACCCTCCTTCGCGGTAAGGAAAAACTCCAAAAAACCCGGTTGTGGGAAAAAAAAAGAAGAAACCTCATGGAGCCCCAGGTGAAGGAGAGATCCTCTCCTGGGACGGACAGTCAAATGTACCTAGGACCATTTGTTGTTGATTAGCTCATCTTAAATCTACAGTAATACATCGGAGGTTTGTAGCATGCAGTCGTTTGGCCTCATCCAGATAGGGCAGTGGGATTGGCTAGGGGATCCCGAGTCCATGGGTAGAGAGGTTAAGGGCCCATGGGAGGGGATCGGAGCATAAACGGGATCATCTACGGTCCACTGTTGACTGATTGAGACCCTAAAAGAACCTGGTGCCATGTCAGCTCTATGAACTATCTCAGTGGTAAGACAAGGAAGAATCCCCATCCGTGTTCGTAACCTACGTGATGTCTCTGTTGCCATAGGACGCTACCAAAAGTAGGGCAAGCTATTTCTAGTGGATGAAGCTGACATCTGTGGAGGGAAAGATGTCAGCCTTAAACCTGGGGCAGATGGTGTCGTGGAGGTGAGGTTGGTCAGTGCCAGTGAAGAGATGAAAAAGGACATAGTGTGTGAGATGTCAAAGCTGACAGATCCAGGCGCTCTATTGTGGGAGGGGTTAGGTCCCTGGCACATTTTTTCTAGAAAATTACTGATGTCATCTTATAGTGACACGGCGCAACAAAACAACACGTTCTCCAAGATTTAATGTAGGCTATTGTTTCATTTATATAATAAACAATTTTTTTTAAAAAAAATGTTCGGGGAGATACCACAGAAGAAGACAGAGACAATATGGAAGGCAGTGAAGCAGCCTTTTACCTGCTGCTCGGGTTATGGTTTATATTGAGTAATAAACTCACGGCGCAAATCAGGAGGCGTCGTCGTTGGGCAAGACAAGACAACCTGGAGAGGAAGTAACCATTACTGTGTACATCGCTGTGTAGGGACATCATTTGCTGCAAGCCAATCAGCCTGCAGACCTCACGCTACCCGCACAGTCCGACAAATCGTAATGGAAACGCTCTTAGGCCGGGTGGACTGGTGTAAGGCCGGGCAGACTAGGTCTGTGTGGAAAGACGCCTTTGGAGGAGGTTTTTGAGTGCCTGTGGGAGCATGGTCTGAAGCTGCCAGCTGGTGAAAGTGTAACTAACCCCAAACGACTTATTTTTGCTGATAAACTGTCTAAATTGAGATCTAAGGTGCTGTCTTCTTATTTCCGTGCATTTTTTTGGCATTTTGTTGTAAAGTTGTTTAATTTGGCAGACTTTGGTCTAAAACCATCTTAATGCTACCATCTTCGCGTTGAATAGAAGCTACTGCAGTTGAATTTTCATATTGGCCAAAAGCAGTACAGGCCTATGTCCCTCTCCTGCTCATTCCCCCACACTTAGCCGTTCTCCTCTGTGTCTGTTGACCCCGCACATTTCTCTGGAGTTTTTCAAACTAGTCGGAGGGCGGGGTCAGTCTCTTTCAGGGGGGTGAGTTACACTTTAACGATCTGCAGGTTTGTTCTTTAGAAATTATTTTTGATACTGTTAAAGCAGTTTAATTTACATTTTTAAATTGACTCCCTCGGACACGTGGCATATTCCTACTCTCGAATGCAGAGCATGAAATCACCATTTAAATTTGGAGGAATACCCGACATATTACAATCTGTCCCAGTTTAACTGGTTTGGAGATCATTCAGGTGCCTTTCATTTTATGTGGGAGAAATCAGTCACAGGACATCTTTGGCAAAGTCAATAGAAACGGCCTGTAGGAGGCGTCAGCTGCAATAAGATGAGTGGTTATTTTTGCAGTTTTTATACATATATATCTATATATAATAGTTAGATTTTACCCCATTATCACTAAGACATTTGTAAACACTTTCAAAATGTCCAAAAAGTTGTTTATTATAGTTTGCTGTGGTTTTTCAGTACAGAGATGTAATTTTTTTTTTCATTCACGTTTTCTTTGTGAGTCCAAAGATTTTTTTTGACCCAATAATAACATGGATATTATGAATGAGTTACAAGTTGACTATTTTATGAGCTATAATACACAAACAATTCCAGGTGAGGATTACTCCAAAAAATCCTTTTAGGCTCTGAAGGGTATTAATTTTCAAATATAATAAAAATAGTACAAAAATGTTTACAATACATAAAATATGTTAAATTCATATTTTAAAAAGTGTTGTTTTCTCTTTGTATTTATTTTAATATCAGCCTGCTTCTTAGCCAGGTTCATGCACATGACTTCTCCCAGTAATTAATCCTTATAAGTAGTTGCTTCCCTTCTATGTTGTAGCTTTTTATATTTACTACTGTGTATTTAGGTCGGTCATGGTGGTGGTACTTCGAGAGCTCGCTATTTTCTCAGATGGTACTCACTCTGAACTAATCCCACCCAAAGATACAGTATTAGCAGGGTTGGAGCATTTTTTTTTTTTTTTTTGCTCTGCAGAAACTACTGAGCTGTCTGTCTGTCTCTTTTTAAGCGTGATCCTCCACCTGCCTCTTTGTCTTTTTTTGTTTGTTTACATCACATGAGTTGCTGAGCATGCCTCACGACTTCTCTGAATTCGGAGTATTTCTGTAATAGTGTTACAGTGCCACTTACCTGCGAGGCTGAAAAAGTACAGGATATAGAAAAAAGACTGTAATGGGAATAAAAGAGGAATGTCTTCATGGAGCGTCACCATGGAAACTGAGAAGTTCTGCTGTTAAGGAATACCTGAACATGTTTGCATTTCATAAAAGCTCTGGTGTGGTGCGATGTGTGTTTGAGTTTTTCTGCTTTGAACTAATATTTCTTTGCCTCTTTTTTCTACAGATTTTCTGAAATGTAATCTTGTTTCTTTATTACTTTTTTTCTTTTTTGATTTTCTCAGTTAAATGTTTTCTGAATCAGGTTGTGAAAAGATCAGTTTTTTAAAAAAAATCTTCAGGAGATTATGTTGAAGTTTAATGCTTGATTTATCTTCTAATTATTACAGAAAATCAACTGTGAAATGACGGTATGATTCCTGTCAGTAAAAAAAAAAATAAAAAAATCACTGTTCTTTAACACCAGAGAAATGATTTCCACTCAAATATTAGATATAAATGATTAAACTGTCTTGTTAAATAATCATTTTTTGTTTTATTTTGAAATTGCTCATGTTTTTGTGTTGTGTGACACAATCTAGTAGTGAATTCCATCATTTCATTTCTCATAACTGTTTTACATTTAGACAAGTTAAACAGCACTTAATGGCATGTCTCATGGTATAATGATGCATTCTGCCCTAAAAGACACATTTCCCTAGCAGATTATAGATCTCTTGGTTGTAATGACATTTTTCATAAACACCATCAACAAATAATTTCATCTGTTTTTAACATCCATCCATAAAAGATTTCCATGCATCCTTTATCACATGGAAGAGCTACCCGTCCTGCTTTGTTCTGGATTATTTGTAATTTTCTAACTGAACAGTAATCTAAATATGATAAAATCAAAACTTGAATAACTTAAAAATAGTTTCTTTTAAACATTTTGAGCATCTTTTGTATCATCAACAAAATGTTTCCTGTTAATAAATTTTTATTCCAGGATAAGATATTCTCTAGAACTCCTAATGATTTGATTTTTTCTACTTGTTTCACCTGCATAATTTTAAAGCGTAGATCAAGTTTTGGATTTGTTCATAATAATTACTTTGATCCAAAGACCATACAAGTAGACTTTGAAACATTTAAAATGAGCTTATTACTTTCATTCCACGCTGTTATCATCTCTTCATTTAAGTTTTGTTTAGGTCTTCAGTTGTTGGTTCTGTCAGATAAACAGTGGAATCATCTGCATACACTGCAATTTGAGCTGCTCTTCATACAAATGGAAACTCATATGTGAGGATTAAGTACAGAAGAACCTCAAGACAACTTCTTTTGGACACTTCATACTGAACTTGTTTTATTGTTGAGATACTTCCATAAACATGTATCGTTTACTGTCTGCAATGTAAATAACTTATTCTGTAGTGTTCCAATTTTTCTAACAATAGATCAGGATCTTTTGTTCCCATTATTGTATTCTCTTCTAATCCCTTGTACCGGTCATCTATTAAAGTAGTGACAGCTGATTTTTAAGGCCTTTGACTTTAAGAATAAAAAAAGAGAGAAGTGTAAAAGTTTTAACCAAACGAGAAGAAAAGAATAAGTAACTGTAAAAAAATTAGACCTAAAGCAAATTAAATTTGGACAAATATTTAAAACGACGCGCAGAGCGACTGGAAACGGAAGCAAGCAGAACGTTTGCTGTGGTTTTTACCTGAAAGCAGGAGGAAACTGGATGCTCAGATGTTGCTTTCAGCTTCAAACGTCCTCCAACGTGTCCTGAGACCCTCCAACTGAAAAGAGTCTTAACATCCAGGTCGTGTTCATCTTTGCATCGGGTCGACGGAACCAACCAACTCCAGAAACATTCACAACCAGTCAGAACTCCTGCAGAATGACATCTGATGGGCAATCTAGTGATCCACGACGTGTGCAGCGGCAGAGCATATGGAAAGGGGAAGAACAGATCCACATCAGAGCGGAGGATTTAAATGAGAACACACACACACACACACACAGGTGTTCTGGTAGATGTAGGTCTTTGGGTCTGTGTTCTGAAAGAAAGTCATTTGGTTGATTATCTGCTGACCTGCTTCAGTCAGAGATAAATTACATGACAAATATATACTGATACACCACACTTTGGCTAAATATTACATAACTTTTACAGAAATGCATTTATTGTTTCCTTATTTTGCTGTTTATGTTCCAAGTATAGAAAACAAACCTTTCCTAATAAAATCTCTGCTGTTGTTTCTTCTTGTTCTCATGAGAAATGTGAAAAGTAAAGCTGGAGGAGTCCATGAAGCTGCATGACCTGTGTTAGCTCTGTGAACCGGGTTCATGTCTTCACAGAGTTATTTGGTGGAAATGATGTGGATGTCAGGACATGTGCATGACTGGTTGCTGGTGCAGGAACCTGCAGGGAGGGTCTCGGATCCAAACTGCCCCAGCAGGACTCTGGGCATGTGTGGTCAGATGCGAGAATCTTTAAGATGTTCATGTTGGGGATGAAGAGCGAGGACATTTGCTTCGGTCCTGAATTTAGAACCAGTTTCAGTTTGGAGTAGCGAGAAGTCAGCACGCGTTTTGTCTTTAATAGTGATGTAATGGTGTAAACAAGCAGTTGTTGGTGTCATGATTTGGACTTTCTCTGTTTTTTGATGCTTTTCTTCTTGTTTTCTGTTTGATTCCATTGGACCAGTGTTTCATATTGTTCTGTGTGTTTATAGCTCCTGGTTTTCTCTCATCTCTGCTGGTTCATCTGTTGCTCTACGCATTGTTTGTATGTGACACTCAGCCATGATGAGACAAAGTTTGAAACAGCAGTGTGAACATTAGTGTGCAAAGTATTTGGACAAATATTGGGTGTAGAGGTGTGTAAAGGCTTTTATCAGTACTGTACTAGTTCTGTGACAAAGTTTAAATGTCCGTTTTGGTGACAGTGAAAGCAGCGACTGGTCAACAATAAAAACTGTTTTTATCTGGTCTGCTCTACAGTATTTTAATCATTTTACATGAAATAAAATGAAAAACAATCCATAAATCCCAACGACAACCTTTTCTCCCACCAGTCCATCTGAAAAGCATCACTTACTGTCTTGATGTCGTGTCAACAAGGTTCTTCCAGAATGTTTCAGGAGGATTAACATCAAATATTTGACTGATTTTAAATCTGTTTCTGTTTTCAGGTGTCTTCTCAGGTCATAAAGCTCCTACTGGAAAAGAAAACAGCACAGCATTGAGACGCTCTAGTTAAGGTCCTAATGCAGCCTAGCAGGCTGGTTTACCTGGCAGGGGAACTGTGCTGGTTTGGTAACTGGTCAGAACAGCTGCTGGTCAGGACTTTTACTTTCTGGACCAGGACTTTCCACCTACTGAAGTCCAAACAGCTGGATCTCAGTGCTGCATTTGTCACAGTTGACCGTCTTACTGGAGCGGCTGAAATACTGGTCAGGACCTGATGGTACTGCAGTTGAGTTTGAGTCGTATTAAATGGACGGGGACTCCTTTGTGTCGGTAGGTAATTATTAATCTAACAATAAACTAACTCTTACTTGAGTCCTTTCTTGGGGAGACAACTTTGTTCGTCTAATAAGACTAATGTTGTAATGAAATGTGGCTGCCGTTCCTCGACCCACTGTTGGGAAATTTCATATATTAACTTAATTACTTTGCTTTTAATTAATATCTAGCTGAAAGGTCCGACCATAAGGCTCCTAAACATTCTGACCTTAGTAAACCATCTGCAAGGCCGGCGTCCTTCCATCAGGGAAATGTTTAGATGAGACCTCAGTTTTGTTGTTATATCATAAAAACAGCCTCAGATTGACGCACATAACCAAAGTCTTTAAACAAAGCTCCCCCATCTGACTAGAACAGAATAGCTCCAGACTTCTGTGTGACGACGGATCTCTGGAGGGATTCTCCCAGAGTGAAGGCTGTTACATACTCCACGAGAAGCGAAAAATTTGTTCTTGTTCTCGGGGATCCGAGAAGAAAATGACGTCATTTTGTTCTCGCGGACGTGTTTGAAGACAGTTCTCGACACATCGGGCTGGCAGAACTTTTTCTCGAGGGGCTGCGAGAAGTATTCTGTGATTGGTCAGAAACTTGAAGGCTAAAGTGCCGGTACTGCCGGTTTTCGACCAGGGTCCCCACTCTTCCCCTGTTGGATTCGGCGTTTAGCTTTGGTAAATTTGTCGCGGAGGTAGCGCCACTTCCTTCTGCAGACGCTTTCGTCGACTGATAAAGTTTTGGCTATTTCTTTCCACGAGTTGCAGCCATGAGCGTATCTTTATAAGTTTTTAGAGACGTATTGTACAAATTCTCATACTGCCTGTATTTCTGTACCTAAACGCATCATGAGCAGGCAGTACCGGCCCTTTATCTGTCTCTGCAGTGGCTGGATGTGCACATAAAGCACCGCGTGCACATAAAGCATGCTAGAGTGGGGGGGCCGTATGAACACTTTGGCAGGGCGACTTCTTGTGGAGTCTAAATGCCGAACAAGAACTTTTTTTTTTGTTCTTGCGACCTCAAGAACAAGAACAAATTTCTTGCTTCTCGTAGAGTATGTAACAAGCTTTATAACCTCGTACCATGTCTGTATGTCCTATTTGTTTTGTCCCTTCATGTTTTAATGTTTCATGTATGTTCAACTTCTTTTATCTTCATTAATAAATGTATATTCTTCTCAATCTAAAGAAACCAGTGTCCTCGTCCTTGACAGGAAAAACGGTCTCCTACACCACCTTTAAAAATAAGGAAATAATGTCTGCTGTGAACATTTTCCTCTCTTGTCCCATTGCTAACAGTTTTCATGTCCACAAAGAGCTGCATCACATGCACTGGCCGCTTTATTTGTTAGGCTTCGTGCAGTACTTCACCTTTACCTGTGGATGCTGCTTTGACCCAAATCTAAACAGTTGTGTAATGTTCATTTGCTGAAAGTGCAACGCATTCAAATCAACATTTTGTTTCGTGTTAAACCGGGTCAATGAGGTGAGCTAATGTGTTATGTTTCATAATCATGTCATTCAGGTGGAAGTGGGTCGGACTTAAATGAGTCATTGGGCAGAACTTCATGGGTTGTTAGTTGCATTTCATTTGAGCGGAGTGTGTTGAAAACCTGCTGGACCGGCTCTGGAGGCACCTGTCAGACATGGTAGCATGTTTCAGCAAAACACTGTGTCTTCTAAGGAAGCTGAAAGTGGAAAAGCTGGAAAAGATCCAAATCAGAACAAAAATGTAAAGGTTGGAGGGCAATAAGGATGCTGCCACAAAAAAATGGGGGGGGGGAGAGAGACTTTAACCAACACAAAATGATGGTGCAGGAGAACTTTTGAGTATTCTGAGCTGTAACAAGATGCATTGTGGGTCATTTAAAGCCACATCACATCTGAGAACATCCGTACACTAAAATCTAAGTAAGATTAAACATCTCAAATCAAGGACACATATGATTTTTTTTTAATCTAAGATATTAATTCTTACATTGTAGGTTTTAAATTTTTTTTTACTTGTTTTATGAAATCGTGGCAGGTTAAAGTTCCTTGAAATAAGATAAATTATCTGCCAACAGAACAAGAAATTTGATCTTATTTCAAGAAAACGTTAACCTAATTTCTGTAGGTTTTTTGTAATGTGGAGTAATGTTTTCATTACATGCAGCGCTTCCTGAGCTGGTCTGTCCAGCAGGGGGCGCCGTAGAAACTCCGCGTTCATGAACAACCCGGAGCCAGTAAAGCAGGAAGAAGACGGACTTCCAGCCAGGTGTTCCTGCTGATTCCCGCAGCATGTCCGCAGATCTGCGCGCGGAGCTGGACAAATGTCTGCAGACTCTGAACATCCAGACGAGCTGCGTGGATCACCCGCCGGTAAAACCGAACCCGCAACAAACCCGGCTTCCGTTTAAACTGCAACATGAAAACCGAAAGGAAACCTGGATCTAGTGAATGAAATGATATTTTTAAAACCACCGAGTCTCATTTTGTTTTGATAAGATTATGTTTCTGCTTTAAATGATTTAAATACATTTAGACGCGTTTAAGGACGTTTCGGAAATAGTAACACTCAACATTAAATCCGCTTTTATTTAGTAGTTTATAAAGCAGCTGTTGTGTATTTTGGATGGTTTGTTTCTGCCGCACAGACGTGGACACAGAATTTACTAAAACATTTTTCATTGTCTTTTTTTTTTACAGAATGTCTATTGAATCTAAAACCTGTCAACATGGTTTATTTTCATATTTTTATTAACACAGAACTTGTTTAATGTTAAATGTCGGCTGATTTAAAGGGGATGTGGTGGCGCATGCAGCCTGAAACAGCTTGAAATGTAGATTTTATTAAATGAAAACAGAATTCCGTGTTCTGTCTTGTTTGTAGCTCTGCTTTCATAACTTAATCCAAGTTAATGACGCAGTGTCGTGCTGCGCCAGCAGGGGGCGCCAAATGACAGCCCGCGCGCTGCTTCCGGTCTGGGATAGTCAGTTTGATGATGTCCAGCAGGGTAGAAAACGTATCTGAGGAGGATTTTCCCCCAATCCCAAACGGAAAGCTTGAGCACTCGCCCTGAGCCCCTGATGACTAAATGACGTCACCTGCGTGAGGAGTCGAGGGTGA